>OY848918.1:3375791-3446817 GCA_963693285.1 Xestospongia muta
AAAACAAAGGGAATAGTCATTGCATTTGTGAGTCATAGTTCTGTAGTATTTATTACTAAGATAGTAAGTTTTGGGAAAAACATTGGAATAAAAGTGACTAACAGTATCAGTATGTAATATCACACTATCATTCATTCATTTATTCATTTATTCATCCACCAATTATATTCAGAGATTATAACTCATTTACTAAAAGTATATTTTTGTAATCTATTATTGGGTAACATTCAATGTGATAACACAGTTTGAAGTACTAGCAAAAAGAAGGAGAGACAATCAACTGACATAACTTCTAAATTTAACAAGATACCTCATAGTATCATATTAAAATGTGTTGTTTATTTATTACAGAATACTACAGCACAATTTTCACAGTACACAGAGACACTAGTCTACACTAGTAACATAAACTCTTGGGTGCTTCCCAATATATCCACCTTCATGAATATTGTATTATAATATATGTGTATAGTAAGTATAGCTCTTATATAAAATGGTTTGTGTGATATACAAACTTACCCTGCCTCTACATAGGGTAGTGTCCATGATGTAATATGACGTCCTTGTCTTATGGAAATAAATACTGGATATGTTAGACTAGCATCTCTACTGATAGTAGTAATACGAATAGCCTAGAGAGAGAGAGAGAGAGAGAGAGAGAGAGAGAGAGAGAGAGAGAGATGAGAGAGAGAGAGAGAGAGAGAGAGAGAGAGAGAGAGAGAGAGAGAGAAGAGACCAGTAAACAAACTACTATAGTCTGTGTCCCAGAGACAACAGCTGTTACTAAAGTCTATGTGCTAAGAACTATACTAACTTTCACAGCATTATAATTATAAACATTACACACACACACACAATACTTAAACATATTTATATGTGTATGCTATGTTAATGCAGTACTACTAAACAAATCTATATAGAACACTAATGGACAGATGAACATCACAAATGGATGCATAGAAAACTAATGGAAAGATGAACATTACAAATAGAAGTATAGAAAACTAATGGAAAAATGAACATTACAAATGGATGCATAGAAAACTAATGGACAGATAAACACCACAAATGGATGCATAGAAAACTAATGGACAGATGAACATTACAAAGAGACCACACATGTAATCATTGAAAGTAAAACAAAGAATTATACATCAAAAGTGACTCAATAAATTATTTTGTTATTGGTAACAGACCAACTGTTATTATTAACATACAATAGTGTTTATCTTACTCAATGTAGGGGGGACATCGCATACATAATAAGTTGTATATAAGTACATGTCATATGTAGTAATATAAAACTAGCTGACTCTATAGGACATTGTGAACAGCACATATTTGTCAAGTGGATTTATCAACACTCCAGAGTTTAATATATTATCTAACAAGCTGACTAAGATAATAGATGTGGTAGTGGTCTATTATAAGATCCAAGAACTTGATATGTAGATATAGCTCTTGAACAAACCAGTCAATTCTAATATAATTGTATATTAATCCCAAATATAATCTTAATCTCTGATAATTATCAATATTACTGGAAACTAGTCTAACTGAGGAGTTATAGCTGCTATAAATTACCCTAAAAATATTGTGTTGTTATTATATCTGCAAAGAGCAATAGATTGTAAGGTCACTATAGGTCTTACTGCATAACAATATTATGTCATATAGCTGGTATGTACATTACTACACAAAGTATAATATATTTATGTTAACAAGTGAATATACTATCAATAGACGGGATATACTCTAGTTCAATGTGAAAGTACACATTCTACTTCAAAGGATGTGGGTATAGCATAAGTTCCTGTTATAATATGGGAAATGAATGTACATTGTACATACAATATAGTCTACACTTGTAATAGTTGTAAAATATATGTCATAGACATCATTGTATATGTATTTGTACAGTTATTAACTAGAGATTGTACATATTGTAGACTTACTTTACTAGTGTTATCTCCTAGTTCAAAAGCTACAGTCCACACAGCTCCATTAGATACACTGCCGTTAATCCAGCTGCTCTCCTCCACTCTCACAATCTCCACGACACCCTCACTGACATGGAGAAACAATACTAGCAGGAACCATATTATCATATTGTATCTTCTCGTCGTAGTTGTTGGAGATTTGAAGTTTATATTTTTTTATTATAATCTCAGTCTCTGGTAACGAAATATACTAATAGTAAACAAGTCAGAACTTGTCTTTGCCGAGTTTATTTCTCGTTTATATACTGAAAACCACGACCTTTGCAGCCAGCCCCTCCTCATTAGTTCTGCTGACTCATCAATTAATGAATTATGATATTATGTAATTGTTTTTCCTTGAAATTAGCTTTCAAGTTTGTGTTAAAAGTATTTTGTTTTCTTTTAAGTTTTGTATTCAATTTTATTATAATTATTGTGTTATCACAGTAATGTTATATGTTCTGTTTTCATCACATACTATACCAATATAATATAAAATAGTCTAATAAGTAAAACTAAAGAAAGATCTAAAGAAATAGTTAAATGATTGAATTTAATAAACTCTTAATTTTGATCGTTCAATAACCACTACATTATCATCCAGTGTCATTAATAACTAAATAAATAAAGAAATATTTAAACAATGTATTGTATTGTCTACTATTGTACTTATTATCATACCACAGAAAATCCCTATATATTGAATTATTATATTCCCAGTCTAGTATTATAGACTCATACCCAGTACCATTACATTCATTCCAATACCTCATTCCACTACTGTTAGAATATTGTTATACTCAATACTATTAGACTCATTCCTAGCACCATTAGACTCATACCCATTCTAAATAGATCTCTGTGTACAATTCTGCACTTACCAAAAATGAAAAAAAGAGAGCAAATGAAGACAAGAAATGCCACAAGTCATGAGTATCAAAGAAACCAAGTAAAATACATTCTTGATTGTTGTTACGTGAACCTGCTGGTGACTTCTGTGTACAATAATACATGGGTGTGGTCAAAGATAATTGCATTGGAGTATTACATGTGACATGATAGAGACATATTGGACATACAAAGAAACTAACCGACCAGTCTGTAACACCATTATTATATAATATGATACCACCTAACCAAAAGCCAATGGCTAACGCTAAGTATAAAAGAGATCGGAGAACAGACACAATCCTATAAAAATGATGTTCCTTGTTGTGTACTGACTTATGACCACAACACTCCTCGTAATATAACTATAATGAGATAGAATACCAGTCACATGACAGTCACATGATAATCATGTGATACTGACCTTAACAAGTCCATAATATCCAAGAGAAAGAATAAAATTCATAATCATTATTGCTAAAAAATATGTAGCAAAATCTGATGGTCTGGATACCAATCCATAGATACCACTGTAAAATGGACAGATAAAAATAAATGGATGCATACTTCGCTAATAATGTACTTACGAAATAAAATTTAACACATTAGCAATAATAAAATAAATGAATTTTGGCTGTAGGGAAGGAACAATCTAGTAATGTTCAGTAGACTAACTCATTACTTACCATGTGTTGTGGTGGACAAGGATGTCTTAGATTAGTACATAACAACTCTTTTAAGACTTCTCTAGCACATCTCAGAGGATATACTGGATACAAGAGAAAGAAATTATTAATGAATAAATGGACTCTAAAAGAATGGACAACTGTTAATTAACAAAATGGACATATATATTACATGTAGTAGTTCGTACATTTAAATTTCCATCTGTAATAATTTTGTATTGTAGTATAAAGTACAGCTGCTTCAAATAGGATAAAAAACACAACATAGAATATAATATATGAGGAATAGAGCTATAAATAAAAACATATGATAATCACATGATTGTCACATGATCCACTGACCACTCCCATTCCAATAAAAAAGATAAGAATAGCTAGTACTAGTAGTAGTTTGTGTGGACTAGGATGTATATCAGGACTACGACACTTGTATAACTGATATAACCCAATTGTGACAAGAACAAACATCATAGTAGTGTCTGATGGGAAGGAGAGGGAGTGAGTGGGGATTGAGATATAACAATGAACTTACCAAACTGGTAATTGTTACCAGTTGGACAGATATGATAAGCTGCACTCATTATAGCCTCACCCATTAAAGAAACACCTGAATGGATAGATAGATAGAAATGGACAGATAGTGTAATAAATGGACAGATGGTACAATAAATGGACAGATAGTGTAATAAATGGACAGATGATATAGCACTTACCTACTGCATAATACATCCCAAAATGTTTTGGTATTCCTATTTTCTGTGCATGTCTTTCATTATACATCTCGTAAAAATGATACATGGATCTCCTAATGTTTAATGTGATAATAGTCATATGACAGTCATGTGACTTACCTACGCAATGTTATAAGAAGAAAGAGAAGACCCAGTGTGAAGAAACCAATATTACTCCAAATATTGTTGAATGAACTGGAGGGAGAGAGAGAGAGAGAGAGAGAGAGAGAGAGGGAGGGAGGGAGGGAGGGAGGGAGGGAGAGAGAGAGAGAGAGAGAGAGAGAGAGAGAGAGAGAGAGAGAGAGAGAGAGAGAGAGAGAGAGAGAGAGAGAGAGAGAGAGAGAGAGAGAGAGAGAGAGAGAGAGAGAGAGAGAGTCATTTTTATAACACAAATGTCATTACCTAAATATTCCTAATGGATGACTACACAATGTATTGTAGTAACAGAAGTCTTCATTTCCACTATATTGTAAATACTGTAGAGAAATATAATTATTATAACTCAATATGTCTTTAATACCTTCTGATAAGTAAGGACCAGTTGATAGACAGGTATACTATAGAACAATAGTAATACTATCAGGTATATCCCATATCCCTCGTATTTCTTTTGGAGTTCCTTTCCTTCAGGAATATTTAATTTATTGAAGTGAAGAGGTATAATGAGTTCTTTATTAGTTGGAGGGTTTATCGATGGAAGTACTTGAGTAGAGGTCAATAAAGGTGCACAAACAGTGTCTCCATTTCCAATAGAAGTGGCTGCTTCATTAGTGAATGTAGTCTCATTAATAGTGTCATTGCTTTGAGCTATAGCTTCGTGATAGGATCTAGTTCGTTGAGTCAACCTGCCAATTATTTCATTTCCATCCTCATTAATTATTTCCTCTCTGCCCTCAATAATTATTTCATCATTTCCACCTTCATTGATTATTTCCTCTCTGTCCTCGTTAATTATTTCATCATTTCCACCTTCATTGATTATTTCCTCTCTGCCCTCGTTAATTATTTCATCATTTCCACCTTCATTGATTATTTCCTCTCTGTCCTCGTTAATTACTTCATTATAATCTGTACTCTCAACAGGATCATTACTATACATATATAAAACAGATCATGTGATAGTCACATGATACATGCCAATACCTGGATGGTGTATGTGAGGATGTACCTGTTGAAGAGTTAATTAATGAATTTACTGTAATGAGTGGTCGTGTAACTAAATACATATAATAGTGGGTATGATAATATGTTGTCATGGAAACGTAAACTTATATTCATTATTCATAAATCAGATGCTCTCTGAGCTGTGTGGGTGTGGTTTTAATTGTCATCATAACTATTCTCTTACTTTGCTGTTCCATCATTTTAACCCAATGACGTCCAAGGATAAAGTCTAAAAAATTAGGACGTTGCACAGGTTGTCTGATGGGAAAATCAACTTCATCTTGACCATCTCCACATTCCGTCTCAACTAATAACTTATAGGTGGGATCAAAACGGTAACTATAGCAACAAGATTAACCTACAACTAACCCACTGTAGATCTTACCAACAATACTTTGATATTATAGTCCATATAACTCCCACAATAAAGAATACTAACAATACAACAGCTGTTGTTATTATTCCTATCCAATATTCACCAACTATAAAAAATAAATGTATTAATTTTATGGTAGTAATATTGCATCGTACCAGGGAGGGTGTAGTCAATGACTATGGTGACATTTTTAACTTGTTGATGATGCTTATTTTCAGAAACATGTACAGGGTCATAATTGGCTATAAAAAGGGGTGTGGTTATATTGTACATACCATATATGGTGCTATTTATTACCTGATACATTTAATGTCACTAAACCATCAATAAGATCTTTACTAATATCATTACAATGATATTGATAATATATATTAATAACAATATAGATATAATCCTGATGTACTGGACGCTAATAGGAAAGAAAACAGTCTGATTCCCAGACCATGTAGTATGAGACTGAGTCTATTACCTTGTAGTTAATAGCAGCTAATTTCTGCATTGTCTGGTATGTTCCTCTGTGTTCTGGAAAATCTAGTAACTGGTCTGTGGGACACTAGATAAATGGACACATATATAAATGCATACAAGCGATAATGGATGCATAAAAGTGATAATGGATATATACAAGTGATAATGGATACATAAAATATTACCAGTCCATTTTGTACAGATGCTATAGCACATAGTGAGGTATCATTTGAAGTAATCTTTACTAACACATGATCAATATTGATTGGATACTTAAATACATAGATCTATAAAAATGGATCAACAGTTTAAAAATGGACACACAGTGACCTTCAATGGATACATACCACGGAAGAAGAAGGTGTGACTGCCACATTAATTGGAGTTTGGTATCTAAAGGAAATAAGAGGAGGAGCTAAAATAAACCACACCCACTTACTTCAATTCATAATTGGCAACAAACTCAGCTAATATACTGAAGGATATATTAATGTGGGCGGGGCTAGAGATGTCTGCATACACAAGATGACTAGAATTATCATGGAGTGGTTGATTGAGTACTGGACAAAGGGTACGTCCCACGCTGGAGAAGGCGTGGCTAAGGAAAAAGAAAGCATATAGATTGATAACTTTCAATGTCATTATATCCTATCTCTCTCAATTTAAATATGTTATGTCTACAATCGTTGTGTAAATTTATAATTGTCTGAATGTGTCTACTGTCTTTTGTAAATATACCATATCACCATATACAGTATATAGTATATAGTATTACAGTATATAGTATTAAAGTATTATAGTATTACAGTATATAGTATTACAGTATATGGCATTACAGTATATAGTATTAAAGTATTATAGTATTACAGTATATAGTATTACAGTATATGGCATTACAGTATATAGTATTAAAGTATTATAGTATTACAGTATATAGTATTACAGTATATGGCATTACAGTATATAGTATTAAAGTATTATAGTATTACAGTATATAGTATTACAGTATAATTATAGTATTACAGTATATAGTATTACAGTATATAGTATTACAGTATATAGTATTACAGTATATAGTATTACAATATATAGTATTACAGTATATAACAGTGAAAGACATAACATATTTATAGTATATAGTATTACAGTACTATTATTTTTTGTAGATATATTAAAGTATTAGATAGAGATTACTAATATTTTATATTCTACTTGAAATAAAAGTTAGAGGTTATATTTTATTTTTCCATTAAGAAGTACTTATGAATTTAATTATTATTCAATCGTGGTTAATAGATAAAGTAAATAGAGGGTGTGTATGAGAGACTAGTAATAATATTATTTTCCTTAGTTTGCTAAAGTATTATTAAAACAAATGATATTGTCTATTTTAATATTATAATCTCAGTGTCCATGAGTACAAGTGTACTTAACTTACCCTCCCTCTACATAGGGTAATGTCCATGATGTAATATGACGTCCTTGTCTTATGGAAATAAATACTGGATATGTTAGACTAGCATATGTACTGATAGTAGTAATACGAATAGCCTAGAGAGAGAGAGAGAGAGAGAGAGAGAGAGGGAGAGAGAGAGAGAGAGAGAGAGAGAGAGAGAGAGAGAGAGAGAGAGAGAGAGAGAGAGAGAAATATTTATTCCCGAGATAATAACATAATATGACTGTTGTATATACAGATAGTTGTTATATCAAGGAATATTATTAACAATCACTATATAACTGATACATCCATTCACTATATAGTGAGTGTACACAATAAATGGACACATGTAGTAGTGTGGACTTTACAAAGTATATATTATGTTAACAAGTGAATGTATTATCAAATAGACAGATTGAGAGAGCTGGTATTAGTATACTCTAGTTCAATGTGAAACTACACATTCTACTTCAAAGGATGTGAGTATAGTATTGATTCAAGTTTCTGTTATAATATGGTATCCATGAATGTACATTGTACATATAATATAGTCTATTCTTGTAATAGTTGTAAAATATATGTCATAGACATCATTGTATATGTATTTGTACAGTTATTAACTAGAGACTGTACATATTGTAGACTTACTTTACTAGTGTTATCTCCTAGTTCAAAAGCTACAGTCCACACAGCTCCATTAGATACACTGCCGTTAATCCAGCTGCTCTCCTCCACTCTCACACTCTCCATGACACCCTCACTGACATGGAGAAACAATACTAGCAGGAACCATATTATCATATTGTATCTTCTCGTCGTAGTTGTTGGAGATTTGACGTAATAAAAATATTACTCAAAATAAGAAAGCAGTCTTGTTATGGGGTGAGGTTCCTTTCGAACTTCACTTCAGCCCCTCCCAAACAAATGCTGAGTCTTGCTGACTCAGTTATTAATAAATAATTATTATTAACAGTACAAAACGTTTATGATTATAATATTACTGTCTGTCACCATCCACGACGTTTCTTGTCCGCTAAAGCACGTCTGTTATGATTTGCTCGTGAACTTTTATGTTTCTCCTTAAAAGCTCGTTCACGATCAGTTTGTGCTGAGTCTACTTTTCCTTCTGTTTTCTGTGAAGCTTTCCGTTCAATCTTTGTAGGTTTATTCTCATCCAGTCGAAGCTCCACCTTTTTCTTGCTTTTAGCTCCACCTCCTTTCCTAGGTCCTGCTTCATTTTGATGCTTCACATTTTCAGGTGTTTTTGGTCTTTGTAGAATCTTAACAGGTTCAGCCGGTTTGACTGGTTCTAGTCCTCTTGCAGCAGCAATATGTACCCACCTTCCCTCATCTCCAGAATTCTCCTCTTCAGAGCCTCCCTCAATTATCAGACCATATTTTTGACCACGAGACGTAAATTGTCCTTTCATATTTAATCTAATAAAAATAAAAGATTGTTTGTTTGTAGTCTCAGTCTCAGACTTGAGGTTTTGGTTTCTGTTCATTCAGTCTCACTTTGAAACCTTCTGTCTTAGTCTCTGTCTACTTACCTTTTTACAGAGAAAAAATCTTCAGTTGAGTCCTGATCTCCAGCTCCAACATCATGACTGTCATAAGTGTCATTATATTCATCATCATACTCATCAAAGTCAGGAGGTACCAGGTCTAGTCCTTTATCCTTCATATATTGGACGTGGGAACGATCTGATAATATATCTTGTGCTGATTCAAATCTTCAGAGAGAGAGAGAGAGAGAGAGAGAGAGAGAGAGAGAGAGAGAGAGAGAGAGAGAGAGAGAGAGAGAGAGAGAGAGAGAGAGAGAGAGAGAGAGAGAGATAAACAAGCTAGATAAAATACATCTAAACATACTTCTTCCCAATATGTACTCTTGAGAGGTCAATATCATTTCTTTTAAATACATCAAACTCATCATAATCATAGACACCACTTCTTTCATCTAATATACTGTATGGATCCTGTTCTCGGTAGGTTGGATCTAAGGGTTCAGGATCATTAGGAGACGTGGAAAGTTCCTCTTGTGGTTGTAAATGAGGAGGGAGGTTCCCTTCCAGAATACGATCAATTACAACTTCTTTATTATAATTGAATTCTTGAAGACATTCCTTTTGAGAAATAGTACATTACATAAAGTCAATAAACCACACCTACTTTAATAAACTTGTCTTCTAAGTGTGGCAAGAGTTCTTTCACATATGTCACCATCTCTTTCACATTTGGAACATCTTTCTTACCTTTAGAACTCTTACTGCTTTTTTGAACACTGGGTGTAGCTAGTCCAGGAACAGCTGATAGTATATATTGTAATTGTGTATCATCACTTGAGTCAAGTTAAGGACCTTATTATTTATTAATTAATATTAATAGTTAGTAATTAAATAAGTAGGCGGGATAAGTAATAATTTTAATGAGTGGGTGGGATACAGGTTTGGATGAGATTCTTTAAGACTTTGCACACATTCACTTAAATTGTAATATTTTTGAAATTCTTTTAGAAATCTGGTAAATGGATAGATAAAGAATATAATAAATGGATAGATGCTCAAATATGGACATATAATAAAGTATAATGGACATACTTACGATTTCTCTGAAGCTAATAATGTTAAACACGATAACAATCGACCCATTTCGTCATCAGAATCTCCATGGAAACAATTCATTAAGAGTGTATACACAAGATGAGCTGAATTCAGTTTAGCTTGACGTAAACACATTGTTATATATTCACCACTAGGGAGGGAGAGAGAGAGGGAAAGAAGGAAGAAGGGAGAGAGTAAAGACTGTCTCCTTATTATTGGACAATTTACTTTGTTACGGTATGTTTATATTCCTTCCACTGACTCTGTACACCTGGTATAGTTGACTCATAAAACATGATGAGTCTATAAGAGAACATAGCAATTGTAACTAAACTGTCTATTAAATTGTCTATTAAATTGTCTATTAAACTGTCTATTAAACTGTCTATTAAACTGACTATTAAACTGACTATTAAACTGTCTATTAAACTGACTATTAAACTGTCTATTAAACTGTCTATTAAACTGACTATTAAACTGACTATTAAACTGTCTATTAAACTGACTATTAAACTGTCTATTAAACTGTCTATTAAACTGTCTATTAAACTGACTATTAAACTGTCTATTAAATTGTCTATTAAACTGACTATTAAACTGTCTATTAAACTGTCTATTAAACTGTCTATTAAACTGTCTATTAAATTGTCTATTAAACTGACTATTAAACTGTCTATTAAACTGTCTATTAAACTGACTATTAAACTGTCTATTAAACTGTCTATTAAATTGTCTATTAAACTGTCTATTAAACTGTCTATTAAATTGTCTATTAAACTGTATATTAAACTGACTATTAAACTGACTATTAAACTGTCTATTAAATTGTCTATTAAACTGACTATTAAACTGTCTATTAAATTGTCTATTAAATTGTCTATTAAATTGTCTATTAAACTGACTATTAAACTGTCTATTAAACTGTCTATTAAATTGTCTATTAAATTGTCTATTAAACTGTCTATTACACTATCTATTAAAGGCTGTTCATTATTTGACGTACTTTTCAACTAAGCCAGTTTTCCATATAGTTTGAGCAACAGGAGGGAACACAGCCAATAATGAAGACAAAGTATGTGTTATATCAGAAATATAAAGTATAACATCTACAAGCTCTGTTTGATCAAGACTGAAAATGAAAAAAAGATTAAGAATAAAGAAAATGTCTAAACAGACAGACAGTTACCTCTTTGTACCGTCAAGTCGAAGAGAAGCTCCTCCTTCTTTTCCCAAACATTTCTCAGTCATTTTTTCAAGTGCCTAATACAAACAAATCATAATGATGTCATATTTTATGATGTCATATGACATCACTTACACTAGTCACACTCTCACCAATAGTTTGTTCCATATCCTGCCAGTAACGAGGTTGATTATCAAAAACATTAGTAATCATTTTTCTTAATAGTTCAGTATTACTATCACCATATATACTACATAGATCAAGTAGACGTGGGATAGTATAGATATAGTGAGTATATATTAGATCACCAAATATAAATGGAGTCATTTCATGTGCCTGTAGACAATATAAAAGAATGTACATGTACACATGTACTATAGTATCTATTTCTTTACTATATAGTCATTAATGTTCCATGTATAAAACATACTTTGTCCTCTTTGAATGTTGATAGCCTCAAAAATGTCATAAAAATTCGTCTATGCACATTTCTCAATATCTCCATAACATGTGTTGGTAGAGGCCATGCCTTTTCATGAGGACTACATGGTTTCATTTTTAACCCTTTAATAACTGAATTAATTATTACTAACCGTGATGCATGTTGAAGGTAGGTATCCAATAAACGATTGAGGGATTTATCATACAGTGCCTAAAGGGTTAAATATTTGGTTGCTATTAAGACAACCACACCCACCACTCACTTGAGACCAAAATACATTATGAGGCAATTTCAATAGGATATGAAGATCATAATCAATGGCTTCTAAGGTCTCCACCCACTTATTCCAGCCCTGATCTGTTACTGAAGGAGGAGGATAGAATGATAGGAAAGTGATATCATGACACCATTTTATGTCCTTAAAAGAAACAAAGATAAAACTATTAAAGCTTCAATATGTCCTACCAGAGCTGGAAGTGTCTCCACTAGGCCAGTTTGTGGACTCACGTCTCCAATTACTTGTATCTCGACAGCCATTAGCCGGAGAAAGTTATCCACATTTTTAACCTCTTTTTGCTCACATCACACATCCGTACAATCACGTGAGCAAAAACGGAGTGCGATATATAAGGAGAAAGTGATCCAAAATTTTAACACCTTCTTTTAAAGTTTTTATTGCATTCTCTAACGTCAGCAGAAGTTGCTATGTCTGGAGGAGTTAAAGGAGCTGTTGTAAAGTTAGATAGAACTTGAGGAACAAAGATAATGAAGAAGAATGTTTAGGTAAGGATTTTTTTATTTTTTGTAACATAAAAAGCGACATAATGATATTTTACATTAGTAATATGAAATGAACACAATAAAACAAATATTTTGACACAACCAGACAATTTGGTGTCATGCTCAGTATTACAGAATTGACAAATGTACTTATCAGGTATTGCGTTTAGTTTTGGAATAGTACATGTAAGGTACATTCATAATAGATAGTAATCACACTCACTCTATCCATTCAACAGTTTCAGAACTATCATTATCATCTTTAAAACACTCTCCAAAACTTTTGCATCTTTTTTGTAAATGTTACCTTTAAATATTAATAAAATATTTAATATATTAAATTATTGATTTGCGATCAAGTTGGTTTTGATATAGTTGCTGTAGTTGTATTCTTCTTTGTTTCTTCTTACTAAAAAGAGAAATTAGAAGAGCCAGCATTGTTAAAAAGCATTTAATGATAGGATTGTCAATTATCTCATCTAGTTTTATCTCTTCTAAGATTGCTTCAGTTGAAATCTGCTGTTGAAGGATCTGTTGTTGTATCATGTTTAACATCTTGTCTTCCTCCTATGACTACTCACACTCTGACTCACAATCCATTGTTGCTTCAACTATAGTAATCACAGAATAAACAAAAAGGTACACAACACAGTCTTTGTTGTTGTTTGATCATCTTCATGATATAAAATGGAACCTTTTGCATCAGGGTTTAATTATCTGTCCTGACAACAGGGACATAGTATACCAGGTGGTCTACATGTTATTTTTTTAAATTTATTATCATAGTGCCATTTATATATATATATATATATATGATATGAATACATATACAATTTGTTACTCTCTGGGACTGGGACATCTCAAAGAAAGCTAGTATTAGGGTAATACTATAGATACAGACTTCTATCTAAGTCTTAATCCATATATTCAAATACTAAATGTACTGGTTATATGATTTAGAAGATGACACACTTCAAGCTATTATACATAGCAATGATGGAAAAGAGACCAAATGTCACGTAATCATTCATTAATAATAATTTATTAATAATACATTATGTAATAAAATCACACATAATAATGCTTGTTCTGTTGAAGTAGTTTTTCATTGATATTAACAGAATCTTATTTCCATATTAGGAAATAACTTGATTGTGTGAAGATGTATCAATAAAATACACAGAGGAATTATTGACTTGATAATAGCTAAAGCACAAAGAGAAGGTATGTCTGGAGACCCAATACAGTAACCAATCCATAACCTGTTTCAGCCTGTATGAACACGCTTCCTTAATATATTGCTAAAAATTAAAAGATAAAAATGATAAATAAATGATATTTAGCTAATGCCATTCTTTTTGTGTCCATTTGGACATAGCACTAAGAAGCCAGTTACAAAGGAGGAAATGGATCAAGAGATACCTGGTATGGCGGCAAAACTGGACCTAGAGTCTCTATAACAGTAACATTCATGTATACAGATATTTCATGTAACTTGGATGTCATTGAGAGAAAGATGTCAATTAATATTCTTTGTTTTTTTTTCTAGTTGTTTAGTGGACTGGGTCATAGAATTACAAGCTAACCAACAAAGCTGGTCAATACAATTGGTTAAAAAGACTACATAGTATCGTCAGATGGTGACTGGTATTAATGCTGATCAAAAACCGTCACTGAAGTTATATAATTCTGGTTTAACTATAATCGTTTGTTTCAGTCAACATTATTTGTGACATTACATTACAAAGATAAAGCTGTCATACTTGTTGTTAACTATTTTGGAGCTAGAATAGATAGTGTACTATAATGTCTTAATGTATTTAGAAGACTTTTAATTAATTTGTTAATCAGATCAATTAAAAATCAATTAATGTTGGTCACGCGCGGTTGGAGCCTGCTGTTATTTCCCGCCAAATTGTCACGAGTTTGTGCCTTGTGTTTCTCGTAATGAAGCATGACAGAGATGTCTTGAAAATATTAAAAAGACTCCATTTGAAAGCCTTTTTAGTTCACAGAGCCCCGTGGGTCTTCGTCGCTACGACTCATCTCTTCGTTCTCCACTTCGCCCCTCTTCACGACTCGTCTCTTCGTTCTCCACTTCGACCCTCTTAACTCGTCTCTTTGTTCGTCACTTCGTTGGATCCCTCCTCTTCGCTGGATCATCCTTTTCATTTTCTTTTCTGTTCTTTTTTATTTAATTATTATTTTATTTATTTTTTGTTTTTTTTTTATCTTTTTATTTTTGTTTAGTTCGCTAATTGACATTTCTCTTCGTTTCTACAGGACTCAATTGGAAGTTACCACGAGTTGTCTGATGTTCTCTGATGTTGTTGACTGTTCTCTGATGTTCTCTGGTGTTTTGACTGTTCTCAGTTCTCTGGATGTAAAAGATGAGTCGCTCTCCTGCCTGGTCTCTTCTGTCTTCTTCTTTCAGCCTTCTTTCCTTTTCTTTTAATTTTTATTTTTATTTTTTTGGGCTATCCAGCCCATACAAACCCTATTCATC
This sequence comes from Xestospongia muta, assembly GCA_963693285.1. Taxonomy (NCBI): domain Eukaryota; kingdom Metazoa; phylum Porifera; class Demospongiae; order Haplosclerida; family Petrosiidae; genus Xestospongia; species Xestospongia muta. The sequence continues at coordinate 3,391,033 of OY848918.1, forward strand.
ATCTTCCCCCTGCCGCTTGGCGGCCTCAAAAAAAATTTTTTTTTAACATCCGAGGCCGCCAGGTGGCGGGGGGAAGCTCTGATCTTCTAGGGTGCGTGTGTGTTGGTGGTCCTTTTTCACTTCCTCTGTCTCTCTTCACTCTCTATCTACTCATTGTCACCATCAGTTCATAACTACTCTCTCTTTCTTTCCCTGCAGGAGCAGCACTGGTGAAAAAGGTGAGCTGTCTCTCCATCCATCCATTCACTTCTCATCCATTCTTTAGTAATCCAGTTGTTATTCTTCTCTCTTTCTCCCTCTATGTTCTCAACTTGTGGACTGACTGGACTCTTGGGAACTCACCATCATCTCTTTCCTATAATTGTTGGATTGGAGACCTTCACTGGACTTCTTGGGAACTTTTTTTATTTCTACAGAGACTTTTTTTTATTTTTTTACATTTTTTGTTGTCATTTTTTTCTTGTTTTTTTAAATGTTTTTTATAGTTTGTTTTATATGTATTAATTTTCTTAAAATAACATTTTTCACTAAATTTGTCAATTTTAACTTTAAAAGTAATTCATTTTTAATAAAAAATTAAAAGTATAAAAATAATTGTTAAATAAATATCTTCAATTTTTTATTAAAATGAATTAGTTTAGAATTCAATTTCTTTTGAAACTCTAATCATTGTATACTGCTGCTGTATACTATAATCACTGAGTCTTTTTACAACTACAACTATAGTATTATTTTATTTATTATGTCAATCACTTCTATCTCTTTTTTTACATTAATTTTAATCAAGAATCATTTTTTACCAAAATTAATTAAAAATCTATTAAAGCTTTTTGTTTGTTAGTCGCGTGCTAATAATTGAGATTTTCCCGCCATAATCATGGTCACGCGTTCTTTTACTAGTTGTGTACACGTGCTGATGATATTTTTCCCGCCCAATCAATGTGGTTTAATTTCTATTTCAGTGTTTTTAATCAAGATATTTATTTCTTTTAATAGTCAAAATTAATCTTTATTTATCATTTAATTTTTAAAAAACTATATAAGAAGTTTAGGGTTCAGTGTCTACCCACAAATTTTATTACACTTTTTTTAATTGTAGATAAGATAAAAAATTTATAGCAATAAATTTGTGCCATCATTATCATGTAATCTTAAATACAAAATTGGGCATACAACTGAGTTCCATGGCTCACCAAGTGATGTAAAGGCTCTGATATGCAGTATCAGAATGAGTCTATTAGTATGGGTTTGAGTCCAACTTGTTTCAGCATCTGTGTTTACTACACAACTATTAGCAAACAAATTATTCTTTATTTAAAAGAACAATTAATTTTTATTTATCATTTAATTTTTTAAACTATTTAAGAAGTTTAGGGTTCAGCGTCTACACACAAATTTTATTACACTTCTTATAAAAATTGAGCATACAACTGAGTTCCATGGCTCACCAAGTGATGTAAAGGACTCTGCTATACAGTATCGGAATGAGTCTATTAGTATGGGTTTGAGTCCAACTTGTTTGATACTTGTCTGTGTCTATTACGTAACTATTAGCAAACGAAATTATTCTTTTTTTAAAAAGAATAACAAACATGATAGTGGGTAGTAGGATATCAACAAACTACAATTAAAATGTACACTTAAAATCAATTGAACAATTATAATTCATTGCCTTAGCTTTGTATCCAGATACTTGATGAACATTTTAAAGTATAAATTTAATAAAACATGGAATATCCTCATCCTAATCCAAATTTGTTTTAGATAATGCAATAGTATGCAAAAAAATAGATTATGTGAAAAATGTGATTCATTTTAAAAGTGCAGATATTATGGCTAAACTAGGATAACTGGTTTGTCTTGGTCTGTAGACTGGTTTGATAAAGATTCCACAGATATTCTGAAAAAAGAGAGTCTTACAAAGTTTATTTGGTGATCTAGTTTTAATACCAGTAATCTCTTCTTATTTATTAAAAACAATATCTTATTAATGGCGAAATCACATTTTATTCTCATAATAATATATTCTAAACTAAGAACATCCTCTATATTGTACTCTCCTCAGTGTCCTGATCCAGTCCATGCTAATATCCCAAAGCGTCCACTACAGACTACAGAGAGGGTCACCTCTTAAAAGCATGTCTTCATTATAGACACTTTTAAACCTTATTTTTCTTAGATATATATCCTTTACCCTCCAGTCCATACATGAACTAGACCATACCACTTCTTACATATACATGTACTTACTTTCTATCTGGACTAAGGGTCCATCCAGCCAAGGACCAGTTAAGATTCTTGTTATACTAAGAGCTAACCAAACAGTTGTGGGCTTTGCTGACTATTAGCAACATAATGGAGACTGTTGACTATGAGGAGAGGTATAATTGAAGGACTGTTTGTTCCAGTCAATACATCAAGCCTATAGAAAAGAAGAAAGGATACCATGGAATTAAGATTCAAGGAAACTCTATTTCATATAAAAGCTGAGGATGGACATTCCAATTCCTATTTCTTGTTTCTTCTGCGCATCCTGCATATTTTAAAAATTCCAATTAACGACCTTGATAACTTTCAATTTCTTATTCCTTATTCCATTCTTTGTATATGTGCCATTTCTAGGCTTTTCTTGTTATTAATAAAACACAGAGCACGAGCACCACGAACTGTCTCTTAGAATCAAGCGTCAGTGAGATGTTTCTAGTTGGGTTAGGTTCCTAATTTTGGTTGTATATTCTATGAGTGTTATTTACGGAAGCCGAGGACATACATTCCAACTCCATATAATCCCATTTGATTAAAATAAGAAATAGGAATTGGAATGTCTGTCCTCGGCTTCCATAATTTCAGGATCCTTGTTCTATATTCTAATCTTGTACTCATACCAAGTACTACTAAACCCACTATAAGGACACTCATTGATAAAACCAAGGTGATGAATATCAACAGATGATAAAAGTTATAGTTGATAGACGAATTGATGGATAGAGATGGATAGATATTGTAGATAGCTATGTGGGACATTAGATAGATGTATGAATAGATAATACTTACTTGCCAGTAGTCCATGTCCAATTATTGCAGTAGTTCTAATAAACATATGAACAGTCTATACCAATATAGAGTAAGTAACACATAGTAATAGCAGAACTTACTAAGGCAAACTTTGAAGTAGTCATATCTCACTATGTTCTTTTACTTCTACAACAGTTATCTGATTTTGAAGAGTGGTCTCTTCATGTGGCAACTCTTGTGTACTCAAACCAGTAAACAAAGCAGCTAATGATTCCAATTGCCCTGGTCGCTGCTCCATCATCAAACTGGAACCTCCTGAAACATCTACAGTATTTGGTGGATGTAGATCAGAGATAGTTAGAGGAAGTCCTCTATTAAAGATAGAACTTCTGCTGACGTGAGAGAATTCAATAAGAACAAAAAAGAAGGGGTTAAAAATTTTGGATAACTTTCTCCGGCTAATGGCTGTCTACATCTCCTGTACAGACGTAGTCAGGTGTGGTCAAACAGTCACTTTAAATTTTAACCCTTTATTACTTGTCACTGAAGACAGTCGAGTTTCAGTGTTGGTGGTGCACTGACAAGATGAGTTATGAGTCAGAGAGATATTTCAGGATGGCGCTAAACACCAACGTATCAAGTAAATAATATTAAGAATCCTGCTGTAATAAAGTTTTCTGTTGTAGGTGATGAGGGATCATCTAGTGAGAGAAATTCTCTTCTGTCATCAACTAGTACTCTTAATATTTCACAATATGCTCCACGTAACGATAATAAATGGAGGACAAAGTTCTTTCTAGCTGTACTGGCTATCTTCTCTGCTATAGGTTAGTAGGAAGCATAAACGTCATTCACAATTGTACACTTATTTTGAAGGTGGCTTTTTGTTTGGTTATGACACTGGAGTTGTGTCGGGTGCAATGATCAAAATTGATACCAAATTTAATCTCACGCCATTTTGGCATGAGCTTATTGTTTCTGTTACTATCGGAGCAGCTGCCATTTCTGCTGCACTCTCTGGTATTCTCACTGAAGTATTTGGACGTAAACCAGTACTCATATTAGCATCAATAGTTTTCACTATCGGAGCAGCAGTAACAGCTGGTTCCCCTGACAAGTATGTTCTTTTGAGTGGTCGGGTAATCGTAGGTGTGGGTATTGGGTTTGCTGCAATGGCTGTTCCCATGTATATTGCTGAGTCAGCCCCTCCTGATATGAGGGGTAAATTAGTTGTAATGAATAATCTCTTTATCACTGGAGGTCAATTTGTTGCCACTCTTGTTGATGGAGCTTTCTCTGGAGTTAGTCACGGGTGGAGGTAAATTGGAACATATCTCTTATTAATGCTCATTTCTTCCCATGTAGATATATGTTAGGTGCAGCTGGGATCCCATCTATTATTATGTTTATTGGGTTTTTGTTTCTTCCCGAGAGTCCTCGCTGGTTAGTATTTCATGGGAAACTAGAAAAGGCAGTGAAGGTGTTATATAAACTAAGAAATGTTTCAAAAGTAAAACAAGAAATTAAAGAGATTGTCAAAGATCATGAAGACTATACTAACACTAGATTAGGTCAGTGGGTGTGGTTTTGTTTGTGGGTGTGGCTAAATGGTTTATCTTATATATAGGTTGTAGTACATTTATAAAAAGATTCTTTACTTCTAAGTCAGTATTATTAGCATTGATGGTTGGGTGTGGCTTACAAATGTTCCAACAACTTGGCGGCATTAACACTGTCATGTGAGTGTCATGTGACTACAAGTACATTATCATATTATTTCTTGTAGGTATTACAGTGCATCCATAATAGAAATGGCAGGGTTTTCTGAGAACAATGCAATCTGGTTGGCTACCATTCCTGCTTTTGGCAATTTCATATTTACGGTAGTTGGTCTCTTTCTGGTTGATCGAGTTGGCCGTAGGAAGTTACTCATTGGTAGCTTAGTAGGTGTGGTCATCGGGTTTCTCTTGTTGTCGGGTTCCTTTATTCTATCAAATAAAGAAAGCCTCTCAGCAACACCTTTGCTCAGCACCAGTTGTCAACATTGGTCATGTGGGACTTGTGTAGGAAATTCTCATTGTGGTTTTTGTGTTATAGAAAAACACTCTAATGAGTCAACTTCATATGGAAATGGCACATGTTCCCCTGGTAACGCTACTTCTAGTAATTATGTTTTAAACCTGACAAATGACACTAATCAATGTGAGGTATTAGGGGACAACATTACTTATCCAGATGATATTGAATACAAAGAAGATAGAGTATGGAATTATAATTCATGTCCTAACAACAGATTTGCATGGCTAGCTATTATATCACTAGTCATTTATATTGCATTCTTTGCTCCTGGGATGGGACCACTCCCCTGGACAATTAACTCTGAAATCTATCCTAATTGGGCTCGTAGTACCTGTATTGCCATAGCAACAGCCACAAACTGGATTTTCAATTTGTTTGTTTCGTTAACATTTCTCACATTAGCTGATACACTTGGTCAACCAATTACATTTGCAGTTTATGCTGGCTTAGGATTTCTAGGACTACTGTTTGCTATTTTCCTAGTCCCTGAGACTAAAGGACGCAAGTTGGAAGAAGTGGAGGAATTATTTCAGAAACCATACTTTTTATCATGTTCATTTGGGGAGAATGATTATATTAGACTCGCTAATGATCCAAGTAGTGATTAAATTTTGTTGTGCTTTTTTTAAAAATAAACTATTAATATAGATTGATTAACAAACATCAAAGTCACAAGCTTATCACGTGATTATCACATGTCTAGATTGGATACTTTGATAACAAATTTTCAACAATAGTAATATATTTTTTCTCGGCATCTTCTTTGTTCGTTCCCTTCAATCCATTCCAAGCGTCCCACTTGTATTTGCCCTTCAAATCAAACATACCAGGACGAGTTGTGTTGCAGTCACCTACTGACGCTTGCTTGAAGTACCTGTAGAGATCAAGCAGTTCCTCATCTGTTGGTTTGATAGTTAGTTTTTTGACATCATCAGCAGCTTTTAGGAACTGTTTACTGTTGGACATTTTAGTAGAATATTGAAAACTACAAAAGATAAAAAGATAAATTAGAAAAACTAATATGTATATTTTACCTTTCCTCTAGTAATTTGGCCCTTACAGAACTAGAAGGCGTGGCCGTAGCATGTGATTGCACGTGAAAGGCCGTGTAGCAACTATTGCGCATGCTCAATAAAGGAGCACATGGTGTTTGAGAATTAACAAAATGGTAGGTCATATACTTTGTTTTATACCATATAACTCTACTATTCCTGTCTATGTAGCCTCCAAAACAGCAACAACAAAAAGGAGGCAAACAACAAAGTCAGAAGAAGCCGGCTGCAGCTAAGCCTGGATCAGGAGGCAAAGCCAAAAAGAAGGTATTCCTGATGTCACTATAATCAACAATACTTATTTCTAATGATTCTCGTAGAAATGGTCTAAAGGAAAAGTTCGTGACAAGTTGAACAACCTCGCCATGTTTGATAAAGCAACGTATGATAAACTAAAAAAGGAAGTCCCCAGTTATAAGCTTATTACACCATCAGTTGTCTCAGAGAGGTTAAAAATACGCGTCTCATTAGCGCGTCGTGGACTGGAAGAACTGTTAGCCCAAGGTGTCATTAAGGAAGTGTGTAGACACCATACACAGGTGATCTATACTAGAGCACCAAAAGGTGAGGAGACCTAAACTGAACTGATCTTTGATAAAGTGTAAATTGTCTTTGAAATTTCAAGTCTTAAAAATAATTATGTTCATTTTACGTAAGTCATTCGTTATTATAGACGGTTACCCAGTTCCCATGACAACCAGTCCTTTTCTTTTTTGAGGGTAGAATTTTCTGTTTGTAGTTGCTTGATTTGTGCTTGATATCTAATATAAAAAGGACGAATGAAAAGAGAAATGGATGTATGGTTAAGATATGGACAGGTATCTTCTAGAATGGATACATAGTTGGAAAGTAGATATATGGGACATGAATTTAGTGTGCAAAGATAAATGGATGCATGATTGGAGAATGGATGTATAGGTTATGACATATACCTTTTAAGTTCTTTATTTTTTGACAATATAATATCAAATGTTGGCAACAAATGGTGACTTGAAGGAGTTAAAATTGTTAGAGAAGTCAGTGTATTATTGACTCCAAGACACTGTAACAAACCAGTAGTGCCCTGTTCTCCAAACCGGTTTTCTGACAAATCCAGACACTGCAAAGTTCTATAAATATAAATATTAATAATTATTTGTTAATAACTAGGGGAGTGCTTTACTGATTAAATTCCAATGCATCACATAATGTTAGTATTCCACTATCACAAATTGTGTTGCCATGGAGACACAAGATGCTGAGACTAGTATTGGCTAACATTGCTTGTGCTAATGGGTGACATCCCTCGTCAGATATTCCACATCGAGACAGATCTAGCTTTTGTATTGTTGATGTCTTTTCTAATGCCTTACTAATAAGCTCCACCCCTTCATTACCAATAGCAACATTACCACTTAATATTAGTTCTGTTAAATTTTCTAGATGCTCTATTAGTATTGTCACACCCACTTTAGTGATATTGCATGATTTAAGGGACAGCATTTTTAATTGGGAGGTGTGGTTTAAGGCATAAGAAAGCTCTTTAACACCCTCGTCTCCTATGTTCTTGTTGTTATCAAGTACCAAATGTTTTAATGTTACCATATTTGGTAATGAGGTAGCAATAGCCTTGACTCCTGCAATATCAATATCATTTGATGACAAATTGAGAGTTATCAATGAGGGGTGTGTCTGAAGTGACGTCATTATCTTAGCCACACCCACTCCAGTAATTCCACTTTGTGAAATAGTTAGTTCAGACAATGCAGTGCAATTTCTGGTAGCCATAGCAATCTGAAAAGCACCACTGTCATGGATGCACAGGTCATGGAGGTCTAACTGAGTCCCATAGATTGCAAATGATGTTAGACAAGATAGTGATAATGCATGTGCTATCTTAGTAGCTCCTTGTGATGAAACATTGTTTAATCTCAATGTCAATGATTGGAGGGTGTGGTTTTCATTTAATATATTAAGAACATTTTCAATTCCTTCATCACTACATTCTGTTAATTCAAGTGTAAGACTCTTTATCGATTTGTTACCATGGAGACCATCTTGAAATAATTGAACCAGTTCAATGTCTGGTAGCGGAGAGACTAGAGTAAGCTCCTCTAAGAGTTTAGAGGTTTTTATCTTACATAGTGTCGCGTGAGCTTCTTCTAGACTAGTAACTGTTAACTGCAGGCTTTTGTCTTCATTAGACTCTCCTGTAATATGATTGTACTCCATCTCTGCAGAAAGAAGGGTGGGGCTCATTAACTAAAATATGGGCGTGGTGATTAATAATAATTATTTACATGGATTATTAATATGTCTGCTAAGCTAGAATCTTATAAGAGATTGGGAAACGAGAAGGATTTGAAAGATGACAATGATTTTATAGAGAAGATTGAGTTGCAAGAATTTTCTAATAATCTACATGATTCTAATATTAAAGAGCTAGTTTCACTAGACAGTGATATCACAGACAATGAAGGCGATAAAGGTCACCTTATTGTATCACATGATGATGGAGTATATAATGATTATGAAGCAGTTCTTTCAACTGTTGGATTTGGTTTATTTCATTTATTATTTATAGCAGGTTTTGGACTAGCTAATGCAGCTGATGCTATTGAAGTTCTTTCAATTTCGTATACATTGCCATTTTTACGTCTCCCTGCAGAACTGGGTATTACCCACTGGCAGACTGGTCTATTAAGTTCAACAATTTTTCTTGGGTTGTTAATAGGTGGTTATGTATGGGGAGGTTTAGGTGATATAACAGGACGAAGATTAACTTTGATAATGTCACTATTCGTTAACAGTATTTTTGCCTTTGTCTCGGCCTTCTCTCCAAATTTCTATGTTTTATTGATACTGCGATTTTTCAGTGGAATAGGGTAAGTCACTCTACTATCTTATGATCTTGTATTAAGTCGTGACATCATTATGATGTCATTGATGTGTCTATAGGTCCGGTAGGTAGGTAATGTGTGTCAGTATTGTCACAAGACTGAATACTGACATTGATACAATTTAGTAATAATGTCATTATTCCTGAATCTCAACCACTACAACTTTGAGTATTAATTCTATATTCTACCCAATATAGTAATGATTGACAAATGATTATATTTGTCAATTTTTTAATAATATAATTTATTAATATAATTGACATCTTTTTTCATGTAATTTTCATCAGTGTAGCATGTTACTTATATTCCAATTACATCATAATGATGTCATTGTTTTATGTCTCATAGAGTGGGTGGTTCATTGCCAGTAATAGGACCATATGTATCAGAATTTGTTGAGGCTCGTTATAGGGGGAGTTACCTCGGAATATACGGTGGTTCTTGGATTGTTGGAGCTGTTTTTTGTGGAGGTGTGGCTTGGGCTATCTTACCTCACCAATCGAGTGGTTTACATATAGGAGATATTCCTGTACATATCTGGCGAGTGTTTTTATTTATTTGTGCTATTCCTTCATTAGTTGGAGCTATTTTGTTTATTTTTATGCCAGAGAGTCCAAGATATTTACTGGAGGTATGTACTGATAGTTAAATCTGTTATGTTATTGTATTAGTTTGTTTGTTTGTAGGTCAAAAAAGAGAAAGAGGCACTCAATGTTTTAAAGTGCATGCATAATATAAATAACTTCTGGGAGAATAAACCTTTTCCAGTATGTTTCTGTTTACTAGATTTGTTGTATAGATTATCCTCTCTCTCCCTCCCTCCCTCCCTCCCTCCCTCCCTCCCTCTCTCTCTCTCTCTCTCTCTCTCTCTCTCTCTCTCTCTCAGATCAAACGTATACATATTGAAGGCTTAACAAAATATAAAAGTGATCCCAGTATAAAATCTTTCTTTAGAAAGCTTCCCAAGAATTTTGTAGAGATCCTAAAACGAACATCAAAGTTATTTCGTACAAAAAAACTCCTTCGTCCAACATTATTACTGATGATAATATATACTTGTCTATCTTTTGGGTAAGTTTTAAACAATTAATTTGTCATGTGACTGTCACATGACCCATCTAGATCATATGGTGTAACCTTTTGGTTCCCTTCTTACATTGACCAACTGACACAAAATACACAAGCCACACCCACTAATGCTGCCTGTAATGGTACCCTCGCTAATACAGCTCACCTTCCATCTGATAACTACCTATGTCATTGTCCTTTAACACATTATAACAATGTAACTGTTGATATAGAAATGATTGACCAGTGGTGGGCATGGAATACAACATTTACTAATAGTTCGTTACTAAATGGTCATTATAAGAGGGTGTGGTTTGAGAGTGTGATTTGGGAGGAAGCGTTAGTTCGTAATGTTACATTTGATTACATGATATTTTATAATTCAACATGGACGTCTGTTACACTAGTTAATGTGACATTTAACAACTCCATATTGTGTGGTATATCAGCAGAGGTGGAGTCCTTATCACTACAATCAGTTCAGTTTATTAACACTGTAATTAATGGACGAATGAGGAGGGACTTCCCCCAAAATCTTGTACAAGGCTTGGTCAATAGTTCAACATGGAATGACACATATTGTCTCAGTAATATGTCCATTCCTAACTGTGTGGAAGACAAAACATCTCCTGTGGATTATAACACAGAGTACTTTCATGATTTTATCATCACTGCATCCAGTTTAATTGGTGTTGTCATATCCTCCATCGCTGTTTATTTCCTTATACGGTCTTTTTGGTTAGGTATGTATCCATTGTTATTTTATAGATCCATTGTCATATCCATCTATCCATTTAGCATTCTCATTGGGTCTGTCTGCTGTGTTTGTTTTCTTATTATATATTGTACATACTGAAGTTGGATCTGTTATTATTTTATCAATATTTAAAACAATTTCCCTTCCATGCTGGAATGTAACGACTATATTAGTAGCAGATCTCTATCCAACTGCACTAAGGTATTTTAATGTATATATCAGTGGATATGATAATGTATATATATCAGTGGATATAATAATGTATATATCAGTGGATATGATAATATATATATCAGTGGATACGATAATATATATATATCAGTGGATATGATAATATATATATCAGTGGATATGATAATATATATATCAGTGGATATGATAGCTATTTTATTTGTCTATCTTTAACGTCTTTACTTATCATTAATTTATTTTTTATTTTATCCTTACGCTATTTTATTCATCCAACACTAATCTATACATCTAACTATCTTTTCATTCATTTACATCAATTTTTATTGCATCGAATATTATGTTATGATATCATTGTTAATACCTTATCATGTGACAACTTTTCTCTCTATTCTTAGATCAACAGCATCAGGAGTACATCTATTAATGGTCAGAATAGGTGCTATTATGGGGACTTATATATTTGGTATGTTTTCATATTCTAATGTTACAGTACCTGTCCTGACAACAGCTAGTTTGTTAAGTATAGGAGCTATTATGTCAATATTTCTACCTTGGTCTACGAGAAGAACAGCTCTAAAATAAAAAATATCAGTTACAATATTAATTTATTTAATTAATAGTTTAAATTATAACATCAGTATTATGACAATAATTGTGTTATGACAAATTTTATTGAATATAAGTTCTTGTGAATAAAAGTTAATATAACTATAATTTGATTTAAAATAATATATATCATTTTGTTTTAAATGAAATGAATTCAAATACGTTACTTCTTAAGAGCTCCAGCGAATCTATGAATAAACGGCTTCGTATAAGCCACGTGGTTAAGGGGCGATCCTTTTAATTAATTATTAACCACTTGTGGACGTGGCAGGTACTCAAACAATAGAACCATCTTTTGTGTTTAGAGAAGAAGACTGAATAATATAAAAATGGTCAGTTAGTAATATAGATAGTTTCTATGACATCACATACTACAGTAACTTATATTAAACCAGTAAATAGAGAAGAATATACAATGATATTATATTGTGTCATTAAATGAAGCTGTTTCTGTAATTACAGGTATTATTAGCAGCTGCAATTTGTACAAAACAAGGCAAAGGTCAGTGATATAGTACTATTAAAACCTAAAAATCAATAATGATTAATGGGCATTAAATAGAATGACACATATCATACCTTCTGTCCAACCCTTCTCTATAATAGCTTTATTATCGAGACAATTTGTTGAAATGACAAGATCACGTATTGAAGGTCTTCTGGCAGCCTTCCCTAAACTCATGAACACTGGAAAACAACATACATTTGTAGAGACAGAGAGTGTACGATATGTATATCAACCTTTAGAACAATTGTACATGTTACTCATCACCACAACAACCAGTAATATCTTGGAAGATTTAGAAACATTGAGATTGTTTTCACGTGTGGTAAGATTTTCTGGTTGCCTCTGTTAATGTATAGACCTCTCTCTCTCTCTCTCTCTCTCTCTCTCTCTCTCTCTCTCTCTCTCTCTCTCTCTCTCTCTCTCTCTCTCTCTCTCTCTCTCTCTCTCTCTCTCTCTCTCTCTCTCTCTCTCTCTCTCTCTCCCTCTCTCTCTCTCTCTCTCTCCCTCCCTCCCTTCCTCCCTCTCTCTTTCTCTCTCTCTCTCTCTCTCCCTCCCTCCCTCCCTTCCTCCCTCTCTCTCTCTCTCTCTCTCTCTCTCTCCCCCTCCCTCTCTCTCTCTCCCTCTCTCTCTCTCCCTCCCCCCTCTCTCCCTCCCCCCCCTCTCTCTCTCCTCCTCTCCCTCCCCCCCTCTCTCTCTCCTTCTCTCCCTCCCCCCTCTCTCTCAAGATACCAGAATATTGTCATTCATTGGATGAACAAGAAGTCACTGATAATGCATTTGATTTGATATTTGCTTTTGACGAAATTGTTGCCCTTGGTTACCGTGAATCTGTTAATTTAGCTCAAATACGTACTTTCACTGAAATGGACAGCCATGAAGAACGGGTCTATGAAGCCATGAGAAAAGTAAGTACATCATGTTTGACCCTGTCTCTGTGACTCCACCCACTTAATTATAGTCTCAAGAACGGGAGGCAAAAGAAGAGATGAAAAGACGAGCTAAAGAATTACAGCAAGCTAAGAAAGAAGCAAAGAAAGGATTCAAATCTTATGGAGGAGCTTATGGAGGTGGTATCAGCTCACAGGATTATGGACATGGAAGTTATATGCCGACAGCTGAGACTCAGTCCTATGAACCCACTCCTAAATCATCTCAATCCAAGTGGGTGTGGTCAACATATTGTTATAAGATCATTGCTTTTTACATTTTGTCCTCCGGAATAAGGCAGTACTGTGTTCCTTTGGTAACAGTACTGTAAAAGTAGGAGGGACATTAATTTATTAGTGTGTGTGGTTACTGTAGTCATTGTATATTATTGAGTACATCCATCCACTGACTTACAAGTCTTTGTAATGTTTCCATAGTCTCAATCCTATGTGACCATAGTCTCATTCTGATACCACTCAGGTCCATCTTTTTATCTAGTCTCATTCCTATACCACTCTCCGTTACTTTTCTGGTTTCATTCCTATTCTTTAGTCTCATTCCTATAATTTTATTAGTATATTATACCACTCCTATACCTCAGTATTAAATTATATATCCATTCTCTAGACATTTAGGTTCTGGAATGAAGCTAGGTAAAAAATCAAAGGATGCTGACTCATTTGTTGATAAATTACTATCTGAAGGAGAAAGTAAGAGAGAGAGAGAGAGAGAGTCAATCACTCCACCTACTTTTATTAACTAGGAGTTGTCAACCCTACTGCACCACGTCAATCAAGTGCTGTAGCTAAAGCTTCAACAACCAGCACTCCACAATCAATGTAAGTCTGTTCTTGTTTATTCAACATACTAAGACAAACATTGTTATAGTATATATGTTGTTAGAATATATAGACTCTTAGTATTAAACATCACATCGAGGAGGACTGCGGCATCCCTCACTTGTATACAACATCAATAATATTCTCTATTACTTTTGTAAGGAGAGTAGATATACTTATATTACCATGATAGTAGAGGAGTATGAATGTATCTGTTATATCACGTTACTTGTGCTGCATAGAACTATGGTCTTAATATATTGTCTTGTCCACGGTCTATTACACTCCACAGTGAAAGGTAGTCTGGTAGATAAGCTCATTTTTCTTGAAACAGGACATGATATATGTACTGGTATTGCTGTGTCTAATAAATCTTTGAAAAAGAAGGTTGTTATTATCACAACAGATCTATTGCTAGAGTTAGTATTTATAGACTTTTTCAGGAAAAAATGTTGACAGATAATTACAACATTTAGAACTTTTATTCCAAGGAAATTAAATAAAATACCAGACTATTTTTGCCGTGGGACATGATAGGATGGAATGATACTAAGTACTATATAGCCACACCTACTTTAATTATTCTGGAATTTTTTAATTATAGTAGACTAAATGTCATGTTTATATTATATATTTCTACTGTTACCTACTGTACTAACAACTTATGTAACTAGTAATTGATTTTGTTTGTTTATTGACAATATGGAATGTTAATAGGAGAACTAGACAGTAACTAGAAGCTTTATTAAGATCAAATAGTGGGTGTGGTTAGTATCTATTGTATTATATGTCCATTAAAGATCAAATAATGGGATGTGGTCAGTGTCCATTAAAGATCAAATAGTGGGTGTGGTTAGTAGCTATTGTATTATATGTCCATTAAAAGGTCAAATAGTGGGTGTGGTTAGTATCTATTGTATTATATGTCCATTAAAGGTCAAATAGTGGGTGTGGTTAGTATCTATTGTATTATATGTCCATTAAAGGTCAAATAGTGGGTGTGGTCAGTACCTATTGTATTATATGTCCATTAAAGGTCAAATAATGGGATGTGGTTAGTAGCTATTGTATTATATGTCCATTAAAGATCAAATAAGGGGGTGTGATTAGTACTTAATCGTATTTAAAGATCAAATAGTGGATATGATTAGTACTTATCGTATTATATCCCTATTAAAGATCAAATAGTGGGTATGATTAGTACTTATCGTATTATATCCCTATTAAAGATCAAATAGTGGGTGTTATTAGTACTTATTGCATCATATCCCTATTAAAGATCAAATAGTGGGTGTTATTAGTACTTATCGTATTATATCCCTATTAAAGACAAATAGTAGGCGTGGTTGGTACTTATTGTTATATCCCTATTAAAGACAAATAGTGAGTGTGATTAGTACTTAACGTATTATATCCCTATTAAAGATCAAATAGTGGGCGTGGTTAGTACACTTGCTACTCTACTATTAATCTAGTGACGTAAGTGGTCACATATTGAGTGTACTTAATTGTGTTTATAAAAACTTACAATTCCTTATTAATTACTCTAATCTATTGAACGTGATATATTGTAAACCACATGTAGACGTGGGAGAGGATAACAATGACAAGTGGGCACTACTAGTAGTGATCTATGCTATTTGCAAACAGTAATATGTTAATGTGGCCATTATGTGGGTAGTGCTTTCGGCACAAAAGGAAATTTGAAATTCACTATATCCTGTTCCAAACATAGACGTGATATTGTATTACATGAACATATTTAGGCATAAATTATCACTTTTTAGAGTCCATTTGAAGATTGGTGAGCGTCTGACAGTAGTTGCTGGACGGGATGGTGGTCTTCAGACAATGGAGATATTAGGGATGGTCACATTGAGGATATCTGACGGAGAATTTGGGCAGATAACGATTGCTCTAGATCACAAAGAAGAGAGAGGTATACAGTTTCAGGTGAGGTAATATATTTAACTATATTTAATATTGGAATACCACTGTCCTTTTGAATAATAACTTTAAAATGATTTGAATAATTCAATTAAATTGATATGACATTTTTAGTTCTAATGTTGTTACTCCATTATGTCTAAGGATTTATATTTTGCGTTTGCAAAGTCTTCTGTTTAAGCTAGCTTGACTTACTTAGTTATGATAAACCACAGTATTCTATACAATGACTTTAATTGGAATAGCTATTAAAATAATTATCAATGATATATATACTTGTCTAATCTACCTTGAGTCAATCGGTATTTTGTTTATATAAAAATCTCTAACTTATAAAGGTACAGCACACCCACCCCCGCAATTAAAACTATTTTCCACCCAATGTTATGTAATTGTTAACTGTATTTGATACTATAAGACCAGTAATTTGTAATGTACATGCTGCAGTTTTGTACATGTAACATCTGTTACATGTATATAGCACATGTCACATCCTTTTATCATTAATGACTTATTAATTACATGTATATGTACCACATGTTAGCATGTTAGGTTAGATATACTGGGAAAAAAAGACTTGTTGAAAATGTGTTTGCTCTGTAATAGAAAGGAATCCTTAATGGTTGTAAATCAAGCTCTCTTTTTTGTGTGTCTGTGTTTTCAAAATTTTGTTTGACAGATAAAATTATGAAATTTGTGTAATAAAAATGAATTATGAATCTATCATCAAACGCTGTCAGGCAAAAAATACTATCAAATTTGTTTGTTGCTGGTAGAAGTTGTGTTATGTAATGGAATGAGTTAGAGTGAAATTTGGGGTAAATATTGTGAGTAATGTTGCTTAAAGTGGTCAAACTTTCACAAGATGAAGCCACGTCAAAATTTACCACTTTAAAGAAACAATACAAATGTAATTGCAATCTGATTGGTCAATCACAATGAAATTTACTATTTATTGTATACACTATTACATCATGTTATATAACAGGACATGTTAGTCGCATCTCCTTTTGTAAACTAATACAATATCATTTACATGTACTTAAAACATTAGTGATTACTATAATAATAGCTACATGTTCTAATTGTGTTAAGAAATCGTTTTAGTGGGAACATATCTCCCCCTTATACATAGCAGACAGTCTAAAAGTCATGTAGAGAAACCAATGCCTCTTTATAGTAAATATAATAAGCCAAAAAATGCTTATAAGATGTAACGGTACATGTAGTATAATGCAATTACTCTCATTCTTAAGTTGTCTTTTTACTGGTTCATTAAATGGATGGGTTTATAATCTAATTAGCAAGATTAATTAAATTATTGAAGTGACATATATGTGTTCCTGATGAGTAATGATCACATTTATGACCAATTATTTTAATGTTATATCAAATTACAAGTCCATCTGTGTCTTGATGGTACTTCATCATGTCTCACTCTCTCACTCTTTACTCACTCATCTGGTCAGACTAGTTTGTATCTAACATAGTTGTGGTCAATCCACTCTAATTGTGTCAAGTTTTCTTTGGCAGCTGGTTAATACCCAATTGACAACGCCCTAATTAGTGTCTAATACATGTATACATGTACATATGGGTCATGTACATGTAGATCATATTTAGATATACAAGTGGGTTAATGGTACAGGTGATATCAAATGCCAACACAATTATCAATTACAACATTTTAATTATATCTACAAGTACATACCCTCTTAAAATATGTGTGTGTAATTGGTTAATAGTATTGTTTGTTTGTTGTCTATATGTTCTGACTATGTACGTTTTTAGTCATACCTCTTGCACTCTTTGTACTAACAGTATACGTTATATTAATGCGTGATTTATTATTGAGATAATACCCTTAACATGATTTAAGATATATCTTTTAATATTGTAATATGTATACATTTAAAGGGCCACAAGACATAGCCTAAATGCTAAGACTATGCTGACCTATTCTAAAAGTAAAATGGACATTGTCTGGTATGATTATAATAGTAAACAAAAGTCTGACGGCAATATACTACTGTAATATTATCACTGGAGTAGAGGTATCTTCCAGATTGACTTTCCCATTTGATAATATAGATTTTAGTTGCTCCATGAGCTTCTTTATAAATAGCTTCGCAGGTGAATTTTTGATTGAACAACCAATCATGTGACTGCTTTATGAACCATGTCACGACACTTAAGAATTTTGTATTATATAATATTACATGTACATGTATTGTAAGGTTCAATGAACAAATGAAGGAGACATTAGTACAACTATTTGATTAACATTGTTAGTAGCTGACATTCTTGTTCTAATTAAACTAAATACGCACGTACTTATACGACTACAATTGATCAGAAGGGATACATATCTTGTTGGCATGGTAATGGATGACATCATTTAGTTATGAACAATATTGTTGTTCATCGAACACTACTTCAAAAGCTGTGATCAACGTTTGAGCCACCAATATTGGTGTGTTCTCTGTTCTCTCTCTCTATCTCTCCCTCCCTTCCTCCCTCTCCCTCCCTCCTTCCCTCCCTCCCTCTCTCTCTCTCTCTCTCTCTCTCCCTCTCCCTCCCTCCCTCCCTCTCTCTCTCTCTCTCTCTCTCTCTCTCTCTCTCTCTCTCTCTCTCTCTCTCTCTCTCTCTCTCTCTCTCTCTCTCTCTCTCTCTCTCTCTCTCTCTCTCTCTCTCTCCCTCTCCCTCTCCCTCTCCCTCTCCCTCTCCCTCTCCCTCTCCCTCTCCCTCTCCCTCTCCCTCTCCCTCTCCCTCTCCCTCTCCCTCTCCCTCTCCCTCTCCCTCTCTCTCTCTCTCTCTCTCTCTCTCTCTCTCTCTCTCTCTCCCTCCCTCCCTCTCTCTCTCTCTAAATTGACAATTGACAGAGAATCTTTAATTGAAACAATTAACTTGATCCCAGATCAAAAATTGCCACTTGCATATGACACCAGCTTGGATATCTCACATTACATGTGAACTTTTAGTAAAAAGAGAATACCTTTATATCTCATATGGTATTCATTTAAGTTGATTTAAAAGAATTAAATTGATTATTAGATAATTGTTGATGTAATTATGATATCATTGTGATGTCATTTCGAGAATGTGAAATAGTAGCTGTGGTTCTGCTTAATTAGATAATGGATTTGGTATGTGAATGTCATTAATACCTTGTGAATATCTTTATATCTTTGCCAGCTGTATTATTTCTATTGTGGGAATGGGTGTAGTGCATGTTGCCCTCTTATGAGGAGGAGTGCTCAAGAATGGAACATTATTGTGATGGCTTTATTTCCTATCTTTTAGACCCATCCTAATGTTGACAAACGTCTATTTCATGACAAAAGTATCATAGGCCTGAAAGGTGAAGGACGAAGTTTTCCCATTGGTCAGGATATTGGAGTATTGAAATGGCGTTTACAGACAACAGACGATGCACTATTGCCTTTATTTAGTGAGTAGTTCAGTGTGTGTTCTGTTATATCTCTATCTCAGTTTTATTCATCTATTCAGTTGTCCATCCATCCATTTATTCATCTATTCATCCATTCATTCATCTATTCATTCATTAATATATCCATTCATTTATTTATCCATCCATCCATTCTTTCATCCATCCATCCATTCTTTCATTCATCCATTCATTCATCCATTCATCCATCCATCCATTCATTAATCCATCCATCCATTCATTCATTCTATTCAGTTAACCACCCATCCATATGTCTCCTCCATCCATATCACCCATCCATCCATTTTATCTTCTTTTCATCCATTAGTTAACTGTTGGCCTTCTGAAAATGCTGGTTCATGTGATGTCAATGTAGAATACGAGCTTCTTCAAGACTATCTCGAATTAAATGATGTGGTCATAGCCATACCTGTCCCGTGAGTATAACATCCAATAAATTACAGCTGCTACCGTAATGAGATTATTTTGTTTTGTGGGGACACGTACCAACCATATATGCATATGTATACAAGCACGTGTTGTGTTATAATTATATCTAAAACAGTTCTACTCTTTTATTAAAGAGGTTTCTCTATTGTCTGTTAGCCTCATTAGTTAAAACCATCTAAGAACAAACTATTGTATTATATAAAGTAATAGTTTATACAAAGAAGGTTGTTGCTAAGTACTCAGACAGCCTGTTATGTTTTCAAACAGCTAAGATATTGTTGTTCAGTAATTTCTCACTTAAAGTAGGCCAAGTCTCTCAGCTGTTAGCTTGAACAATGCTCTATTCAGGATAGTTTATATCTTAATAGAATCTCTTTTAACGTTGAATAGATGTCACTATGTATCAAACATAGTGACTAGAGATGTTTGTTGGATGGTTGACAGCTGGTTGAAACCCTTGTCTATACTCAATTGCTTGTTAGTTAGTTAGTTAAGTATGTCTTTGTTAAGTGTCTATAATGTTACTGTTATCTTGACTGTTCATTATCTATGCTGTTCATTATCTACGCTGTTCATTATCTACACTGTTCATTATCTACAGTCTTTTCTTTTCCTGCACATACAGTATATAATTGTATTTTCCGGTAAACATGCCATACAATAAAGTAATAGTAAATTTGTGGTTCAAATTAATTCAATTATCCTGAAGATAACACATGTTACTATGGGGATGAATACACAACTTCATTAATGGTCACATTCCATTGAGAAGAGCTCAATAACCACATTAACAACAATTCCAATACTTTAACTGACCATAGTTACGCCAGTGGAGTCAGTTTGTCCTATGGGGAGGGGTTATCATGATACCATGAATTGTACAATGTAGCTTATACCACTAACCCACCAGCTGCACTTATATTAAATTAATCTCTTTATTAATTTAACTATTTTTTGCTATCTTTTAATTATATTATGGAGATCTTCCAAGTACATCATATTTTATATACCCTCCCTATTTACTAGAAGAGGGCGGTTTTCCTTAACAGACATTCTACCTTTCCACCAGACCATGGAAGGCGTGAGCTCCTCCTTATGTTCCTTAATAGCATTAGCAAAGTTTTTTTAGAAGTGACAATATTATTGTTGTGTGTCATACATGGGGAGTGCTCACCCTTGACAGGCTTGATGGGACTGGACATATGGTGAATTAATGTAGGTATGGTATGTGGTAGTATGTACATAGTTCAGTGTCTTTTAAGGTTGCTTAATGTGACCCTATAAATGAATTTTTGTTTCCATTTTAATTGTGTTATTGTAGTCTAATAAATGGAGCCAAGCAGCCCATATTTTAAATACCAAGTTTGTGTGTCTGTCTATGTGTTCTGATGCTAGAGGGTATTGTGTGGTGTTTGGAGATTGACATCTATAGTAATTAATATTAAATAATTATTGTTGAATACTTGAGGTATAAGCCACAATGTGTAGGTGTGGAGAGAGACAGAGAGAGAGAGACAATTAGATACAGAGACAGAGAGGTTTATTCACAAATACAAACAAGTAGAGAAGCCAATAGTGATAAATAATGTTTATATAGTAAAAGATGTGAAGATGTGTAGAGTTACTTGTCACTATTAATAACAGCTCATTTGTCAGGTGGATCTAAGAAAGGTTGACATAGTCTCATTCTCAGCATGTAGGTTATGCTGTATTATATAAGTGTTAATCTCCTTATCAGCAATATATCCCTCCCAATGTTACAGCTGTCTGAATTATGAATCAATGAGTAGAGAAACAGATGGATGGATGGTTGTACTTACAGGAAGGTAGGTGGATGAATAATACTTGTTAGACATACAAACTAGTTGACCAATATCCTTGTTGTTACAGAGATGTTTCTATTATCTTAATAAGTCGGTAATGAGGTTAATTTGTTGTGGTACAGTAGCCATTAACTTCCAGAAATGACCAGACTAATTGTGGCTAAGAGGAGGAGGGAAAGATGCATAGTGTGGAGGAGACTTTGAGATTTCTTGGAATGTAACCAGTCATTTCTTTTTCCTAACTACATTGTTAGGCTTCATCTTCAATGTTAGAAAGACTATTTTATTTGGAAACCTCTATGTGTTATAATTTCCTTTTTCCCTACTTTTTACTTTCAAAAGTAGTCATTTGGGACATTATCCTCTTAACAAACCCACCAACCACCTGTTACCATGACAAAATGCAGGGGCTTCCCACCATAATCCTCTTATTGTGGTTGTTTACAGACATTAATCAGTTACCATAGCAGCAGATTTTTTTATTTTCCCTCAAACCAACCTTTTGTAGTTACAGAGATTGATATATTTAATTGGTTGTCATAGAGACTCAGGATGATGTAATTATCACTAGCAAACATCACTAATGTGATGAAAATGGCCTTGAAAGATTAATTATTAGACAATTGATGTCAATTCTTAATAACTAAGAAGAACCCAGACAGCACAAACTATAATATAAACAGTAATATAGGCAATCATTAAAAATATTGTATCAGCTGGGACTGATTCCAAAATCTCCATACTTGATACTTTGTCACATGAGCTACTGGGCCTGAATATACATACTCAGACACCAGAATAATGGCTTGTCTATCTTGTCCCCCACCAGAAATTTTATTCTTTACAAATAAAAATACGGACTCCTTGTCTAGTGTCAGTCTTAATGTTGATATTCACACTCTTAGTTGATACCTGTCACCTTGTCACTGGTTAATAGTTGGACCAGCTGACAGTCTAATCAAATTAACAGCCATAAACTGCCTGGGAATGCTACCTGACACTAGTAATAGTTAATATCATTATCACATGGCAGTGTTCACTTTGTTGTAGTGATTCAAAACAGACATTTAGAGTAAGTGGCTTTAAAATGGATACATGAAGCCGTAGTCGTGTTTATAATTGTGTTAATGGATGTGTAAATAAACAATGGATGCATGAGTGGAACACATTACAACATTTTTGTAATTCAATACTCCTAATTTTACTACAATATACTGAAATTTACTGAGTTTTACTGCAATATCCTGACTTGTTACATGATACCAAATGTATAATTTTATCAATATTGTTTAGAAGCTATGTAATAATAACAGTTTCGCTACATTAACCTAACATTATGTTGTATTTTACATCATTTTGTGTTCTCTCTGTAGCTCTGGTGTCGGAGCTCCAGTAGTGGGTGAGATTGATGGAGAATATCATTACGATACTCGTAAACATATCTTGGAGTGGTGTATCCCTGTAATTGACTCTGCTAATAAAACTGGTAGTCTTGAGTTTTCTATCCCTGGTAACTCTGATGATTTCTTTCCCATCAAAGTCTCATTTGTGTCTCCTCGATTATATTGTCATATTGAGGTAAGGGACTCATTCCCATGTTTCTGTTCCATTATCACTTGCTTATTGTATTATCAGTTTCAATTCCATTCCATATTCATCCCATATCTCATTCTCATTACACTAAAGATTTAGGAATCAGTCTTACATTACCAGTTTCCAAAACTGGTTTCCAATATTGTCATTGACAAGTTTATCTCATAATGTGATGATGATCACGATATTGAACTATAAAATAATATATACTTCTCATATATTATAAGGAAACATTTCATAATCTACAGTAGCAACACAAGATATAGTCTAGCCAAACCACAATAATACAATGATTCCAATGAAACGTAGTTGTTATCTGAGATAAGAGTGAATAAACATTAAAAACAATTTAGTCTTCATAATTCAATTTACCATTTTACTTTACATTGAAGTGTAGTCTACTGACTGACATAATAGACATTTAAAACCAGATGTTTTGTAACTATTAGTAGTCTACTTGTCTGTGATAAAAAGTGTTGTGTTAGGTCTTCAGTATGTGTGAGTTAATAGCTTGAGAATGAAGCAGGTTGGCTGGAGTCTAAGTTAAGTGTGTTATCATACACTTATTGGATAGCAATAATTGGTCAAGTGATGGTGACAGACACATCAGCTCCCCTCCCAGTTGAGTCTAGTTGGCTCTCTGTGTATGTTTTTGTGTGTGCTAAATTGAATCAATAACTGCTGTTCTGTGGACAATTAATTAATTGAATTAAGAAATTAAACCAAATTATTATCTACACATAAAATTACCTGTCCATCCTGTGGTTGATATCTGTCACACACAATCTAACATCATTGTTACATGTAATCCCATCTATTCATCTCTGTACTAAGTTGTCTTTTATCTCCGTTCTTAAGCATTCATCCATAAATCCATCACTCCATGTATCCAATCGTCCATTTCTGCATCCACCCCCGTCTATCCATCTATCCATTTACCATCCCTATATGCGTAGTTATTCGATTATGTTAATTTATAGTTCTAGATATGGTATGTAATTGGAACCTATGATAACAAAGTCACTTCATAAACTACCTGATAATATAATTAACAACTCGAGACAGACACACTGAGTCACAACCTTGTATTAGTTATTTGATAATTAATAGTGATTACATAACATTTACCTTGCTCTGTTACAAAATTGATAAATTTATGAGATAATTTCTTTGTATAACCATAGTACTGTTTACTAATGTAACATTATTGTATAAAGGCAAGATATTAACCTGGTCTATTGTAGAGTGTAAGTTTATTTATTATACACACACCCAAAAATTTATTAATCTTTCTAAATATTTCAAATAATACATTATGACTCTAATTAACAGGATATTACATAATAAATTAGATTGTTTACTACGTCAGGTGGAAGAGAGGATATGAAGAGCATGTTTTCCCTCTCTCTTTGACCATATATGGTAATCTTATGTCACCTCACAGTACCACACCATATGTCATCACTGTACATACCAAATAGAGTCATATATTCAAAGAATGTTACTTAAAATAAAGTCTCTTTAATATTACAAGTAAACATTTGCCAATAGTATGCACAGAATGTTAAGAAAAAAATAATAGTTGCTTCGTTGTAGTAGACTGATTGGCCCAGATCGATTGCAGCTAGTTTCTCACATCTAGCCACCTTGTAGTACTCTAGCAGGCACAAGTGGGGGCACCTATTAAAGACATTGTAATAGATATAATGTGTAATTCTAGACCGTTTTAAGAACATTTAAGGCAAATTCTTCATGGTGTTGGCGTTGTAAAGAGATACTTGATCTCTTTTGCTGTGACCTGAAGCATTCCAGCCACAGATGGTTTTATGACCCACCAAAGGCGGTGATCTCCTTGTCGGTTGAACATTTGTTCCCTCCCTCCCTCCTTTATCCTCCTCTTCCTCCGTGCTTTACTCACTATTATAGTATCAGATTAGTCGTACATTGGTTCTCATACCATTTATTGTTATTTAGTTAATTTTCCAAGAATACTGTTAATATAATCTCATCTGTTGTTTGCCTATTTCTGCACTGTAATTTAATTGTTATTCATACCATTCATCTATTCATCCATTTACCCAATAATTATTATCTGTATCCACCTATCTGTCCATTTATCTCTATATATGTGTCCATTTATTCATCTCTCTCTTACTGCAGGTTACTGGGATAACACAAGTAGTTAACAATGAACCAGTTAAATTCTCATCTGAAATCAGCTTTGCGCCTGATAAATTTGAAATTGTCTGAAAGGTTCTTAATTCAATTTGTATGTATTAACTAAAAGTATTTTCCTCTGTATGGAACCAGAATATGATACGAATGCAGTTTGAATACAATACATTCTAATACACACAATTGTTGTTTGTACAAGCATATTATTGTGTATACTATACAATGTATTTCAATATAAATTGACTGAAGGATATCACACAAGTGATGGCGGTGGTTTCTGTCCAAATCAATTTTAAAATTGACTGAGGCGTCAAAACACGAAGTGTTGTTGTTGTAAAAATGAAGTTATTTCACTATAAAGGCTCTAGAATCCGCCCAACGAGACAGAAGGGGTCTAAGGTTGACCTTAATTTAGTTTGTAATGTCAGGTTCTCGACACCCAGTTCTCAATTAGTGGGATTGTGTCTGTCCTCAAATCGAATTATCTCTCTTTGATGGATTAGCTGGGTGGACTGATTTAACTGTCCTCAATCCACACACACTAATACTTTTATAGCTTCATATTTTTGGCTACTGTACTCCATTTGTGGCCTTATCTTTGGCTGACCTACACTCTTATTGCACTAGTTGTATCCTGTTATTTGCTGAGGTGTTTTACTGTGTGGCTTTAGGTAGAATGATGTGTAGTAGTCTACACCTATATTTATTTCTTCCTTGTATTGAGATTGTACTACATACAAGATAAGTATTGTTCACACATCATTAGTAAAGTTGCTAAAAATGTGTTGGTGTTTAGTACAGACAGAAGGGGGGAGGTTGAGAGAATAGCTGGACAGAAGACAAGGGAAAAGGGAGAGTGATATAGTAGGGGAGTTTGGGAAGGAATTTTAATGACAACTTGCAGAATGCAAAATATGATTGTCATTGACAGTTTTTTGAAATGTTTGTATTATTCAGTTGATATTAGTTTAAATTTTATAATAATATAATTTTGAAGATCAAATTATGGGGATAATAAATTCAAAATAAATCTACTTCTCTATTATTATTCTAATGTAATATTTAGTGGAGATGATAAATAGGAATTAAGTAAAAGAGAAAAAGAGATTGTTTGTTGTTACTGTGAGAGATGACCTGCTCTCTGAGATACTAATAATACAACAACAGTAACAAAAGAAGAAATAAAAACACAAAATATAAAACAAGTATTACAACAACAACAACAACAAAACATGCACACGGACAACAACTATGGACTACCAACAGTTTCGGAGTCTGTTTCTCCTTCGTGTGTAAGAGGTGATGACAATGAACTGGCTATGCTATCTAGTTTTGTTCTTTTTGACCACGTTTGTTCTATTTCTCCTTCTTCCTCCTCCTCTTCCATATCATCTTTATCCTTGTCTTGTTGTTCAGCTGCCAGTTGTTTTTTGCATTTCATGCGACGATTTTGAAACCACGTCTTGACTTGAGTCTCACTGAGTTCAAGTCGATTGGCCAGCTCCATTCGATCTGGCACAGATAAATACTTTTTCTCTGCAAACTTTGATTCAAGGCCTTCCAGTTGTTTCTCTGTGAAAACAGTTCTTAGTTTTCTCTTTCTTTTTAGTTTTGAGGATAAGAGAGATGCAGTTTCTATGAAGGGAAAAAAGAGTGTAATTTCAGACCAAGGATCAAATGTGGATGTTAGCATTGATATCTATGATTGTAGTGTCATTTAAACTCGTATTGTTGATGGATTCTTACCTGGAGATGGAATAACCAAAGGCCCTAATGGACTTCTTTGTAGATCCTGCTCAAATGGTCGAGGCGTTGTCGCAAAAGGAAAAGGGCTGCAAGATGGTTGAGCAGGTGTGTAGAAATAGAAAAGACCATTTGTTGTTGCTGTTCTCGTTGCTGGGATGGGAGAAGCTGCAGTAGGAGCTACTGGAAGACTGCTACTGCTGGTCTCTTTGGCTGGCTCTTGTTTCTTGCCTAGTATGCTATCGATAGAGAAACTGGAATGGCTGGACTTGGCTGGAGGAGAAGATTTATCGCTGCCTTTCGGACTGCTCACTTCAGCTCGATGGTTGGTACTACTGCTGGTATGAGCTAGCAGTGTGGTTGGTAGAGTAGCTGCAGTGGGGATATGAGCATGGAGAAGAGTCGGTGCTAGAGCAACTGGGAAGCCAGGTAGCTGGGTTATAGGCTGAGGCAAAACGCCATGAGTAGTCACTACAGTTGGTCTAGAGTGAAGCAGAGCAGTTTGGGGATAGGTGAGCATCATATTGGTAGCTTGCTGCTGCTGCAAGAGAAGACTAGCATTCATTAAAGAGAGAGTGTGGAAAAACAATAGGAAACAACTGAACAGTTGATGGCCTATCTAGCTGTTATATACTGCCCAATTAACTTCAATTAGTCCA
This sequence comes from Xestospongia muta, assembly GCA_963693285.1. NCBI lineage: Eukaryota > Metazoa > Porifera > Demospongiae > Haplosclerida > Petrosiidae > Xestospongia > Xestospongia muta. The sequence goes on from OY848918.1 coordinate 3,418,793, forward strand.
CCCGCAACATAAGCCTTACATAAGCTACCTAGCTCTTGATGGACATTAAGTATGCACCATTTGACTCATTTCATAGTTATGAATACAATTAACACGACCCCTCCAGGCAAGCTCACACCTCCTTGATCTGTTTAGTTTAGTAAACTCCTTAGCTATGAATTTTGTTGAGAGGGCAGTGAATACACTTAAAATGGGAGGAAGTCTAGAAACAATGCTACCAGATGGCTCAAAAATCTTGTTCATAAAAATACCAAGGATTCCATTAATCAATGACTATAATTTAGTCACGTCAACATATAAATCAAATTCCAGCTGCTTTCCGATAAATAGATCTCACTAATACCACTCTTCTATGAGACTATAGTGTTAGCAATTTGACAACACAATCACTTTTTGTTAAGCGTCTTTCCCAGTGTGTTTAAAAACACAACAATACATATGATAATGTACAGTTATTAACAAAAAAGAACCAAAAATAAAATTTGTGCAAAAATGAGTGTGATAATAGTGGTTAGCTGCTATCTTGTCTAGCTACCAGGAACAAAGGTGTCCCATAAAGCAAGTGGGTAACAAAATGTGGCTTCTTCTAATAACCTGATAAAAACATAGAGTGTTATGAATCTCTTTGTTGCTAAGTGACCACTAATTCATGCAAATTAGCCAACAGCTATGAATTTAATAGATCATGCACCAACAATGACTTCACTCCCATCAATACACACCTTAGCAGTTTTATGTCAATCTCGTTTCTTTCTCCCACACATATAATGAATGCCCAGTGTATGAAAATTGAGTCTGTGAGGGAAAAAGACAAAGAGTTAGTTGCCTAGCAACAAGGAGGGAGTGTTGTCTCTGGGACAGGCACAAAGTGTTTTGGTATTGTTTCAAGTGGCCAAGAAACTATCCTAATACACACACCTTAATTGTTATAGCATGTCTGGCCAAAGAGGTCTGTAATGAATAGCTCTGTATAGCAATACCTACACAATATACATGGTTGTTGAGACTTGTGTCAACTACAAAACTTAAACACTCAATCTCAGCTCTATTATCACAGTGCAAACATTGTATTCATTAACTCCCTCTCACTATATAGGAATCATACAAAGGTGGGGTACCAACCACTTAACATATTACTAAACCGCTAATATATGTCCTTAAGTGTGTTTCGGCTACCATGTTTCCCAAGCAAAACACTGCATTAACTTGTTTTCAGTACTATTATGCAGACATTCAGACTAGCCATCTACCATTTTGTAATGTCTAAGGAACCCTTTACATACCATTAACAGATAACGTTACAAGTGTTGATAGATTAATTAGTAACTGTCATATAAATGAAGTCAAATGATGACTCACCTCATGAGATAATAAGGATGACGATAACAATACTAGTCTTCGCTCTTTTCTTTAGTAAACAAATGTTTACTTACTGTCTGTATATAGCACGAATATGTGTGTGTATGTGTAGGATCAAAAAGGGAGTATTTAGGAATGGAAATTATCTGCAAATCTGACTATACTAATTTATATTAATTATATCTGTTGACAGCCACAATATTACGTGTTAACTTCACTAATCTTCTGTATCAGCACATACCTCACATACAAGAGCGTCCATCTGAACTTCGCTTCTCCTTGTACGTGATCTTGTTAACAACTGTGGGGATGTACCTTTCTCTTTAAAATGAGGTGATTTTTGTGTTTGAAAACTATCTTCTAAACTATCTTCATGATCTGATATGTCACTATGATAATGAACATTAGAGCGATTAGAATAATTGTAGTTATCATGACAACCAGGTGTGATAGGTGTGGTTCCTTTGTTACAATGAGGGCATTGAATAATGTCACATGACAAGTGTTTATGTGGATGGACTATGTCATATGACTGAGGTCTATGTGGCGGGATTGTGTCATGTGACCGAGATCTATGTGGCGGGATTGTGTCATGTGACAGAGGTCTATGTGGAGGGATTGTGTCATGTAACTGAGGTCTATGTGGAGGGATTGTGTCATGTGATAGAAGTCTTTGTGGTTGGACTGTGTCTTTCCTTCCTAACGAGGTGTGGTTATTATCAGTGGGTGGTATAGATAAGGGATGTAGATAAGGTTCTCTAAAGTTCCCCATTAACTTGTGGTTTTCATCATATCTTTTGAATGATCTAACCACATCCTTTCTGGCTTCCTCCATTTTTCTCTTCAGTCTCCACTGATACAAAATGTCAACACCTTCCATATCCAAGTTCAAGCACCACCAGTGTCTGGTAGAACTTGAAAGATCTTTGAAGTCACCTGGTGTTTTTTTCTTTGTTTTTTTATGATGGGTCATGTGATTGTCATGTGACACTTGCGATATATCACATGCTTTGGGAGTAAAGGAAGAATCATTTGACAGCATTAAAGAGCTGTAGATAGAAAGAAAAATTGTTACACAATAAAAACAATGAAAATGTAGTTAACAAAACAACAGAACAAATTAAAAGTACACATTAAATTTGTATTATGAATGAGCACTCAAGAAAATACAAAATGGCTGATGTAATGTTCCAGTAACAACATAACTACATCACAAAACAAACACTTTATATTCTTTTAGTGAATAAATTTTCAGAAATTGACCTAAAAATCACATGGCTGCTTGCCTCTTAACTAGAACTGGAGATAAACATAATTACATTAACTGACACCAAATGGCATCTATTGTATGCTTCCATTAACCAGCTAAGCCTACATGTTAACACTTCATTTTTGTCACAGCTTCTTCTCTGTTCACAGGAACTAATGAACACCTGGACAACCATCAAGCCCTTAAAAACACACCAGATGTCTACACAAACTTTAAACTCCACATGTACAATAGAAGAAACTTTAAAAACCAACCCAACAATTATTAGGTTGGATGACTTCCAGTCTATCTCAAAACATGTACTCATAACTTGTATGATTGTAAACATTACAGTTTATAATGATAGCAGTTGGATGTCTTCAGATACATTAGTTGTAACATTACTAGAATTGATATGTCATCTTCTTTATTACAAAACAATGCACAACTTAAGAAATTGATCATACTAGATTACACTACAGCTATCAACTTAATTAGATTGACTGTTACAATATAATCTCATTGCTCCTATAGGTTATCAACAGATATAGTAATAATAGATCGAGAGGTATTAATTTACTAGTACAATGATATCTCCCTACGATTAATCAACACATTCATTAACAATTGATCGAGAGGTATTAAGTATAACAAGTACAACAATACCTCCTATAGCTAGCTAGCTTATCAACAGTTATATTAATAATAGATTGAGAGGTATTAATGAACTAGTGCAATGATATCTCATTGACACCAATACAAAAGATAAATAGTGATACAGACATGCTTTACATAGTTAATGTACTCTATACAAGTATTAATTCAGGACAATTAAAGTGACAGGAGATATCACAAGCGCTATGACTCAAACTATTTGACTGCACAAGTCGATCAATTTGATATAAAGTGACTTGTGCACACTTAATTATATTGAGTATATAAATTGTATTGGTAATTGAACTAAATGATCTTCCCCTTATAGCCCAATGATGATGTAATCAATCCCTTTTCATGTGTGATCAATCAAAAGAACTTGTTATGGATAAAGTGATCACTTGTCATGGCTTCAAGGCTGATACAAATGAAGGGTGTGTAAACCACAATAAATGGTTTCTATCTCCTCTTTACAGACTGTTATAGCAGTGTCTCTTGTGACAACTGTACTATTAAAATTGACTTTTAAATTCAGAAATTTGATTGGTGCTCCAATAAAATCTAGCACCTTATAAGTAAGAGTGAGACAATCACTTAAGCCTTTTGATGTCTGGAAGTTCAAAGGGATCTCAATGACAGAAAGTATGCTGTTATTAGTGAAGACTGGCTACACTTAATGCTGTCTGGAATGAGACAAACAAGAGCTGTTATCAAAGAATCAACAGCTGCTAAGAAGCCAGTAATAAAGTCTTTTAGTGAAACCTCACCTTCTTTCCAGAAGCTCTAGAGAATGCTCCACCAATGGTTGATCATTCATATATCTATAGCTTCTTCCATTATTAGTAAGTGGCCGGTCCTGTGGTTAAAGATACGAAAAACATACAAAGATCTATTGGGTTTTGTCAGTGGTTAATGGTACATCATTGTTACTATGGATTGAGTAACAGGTGTGTAGCATTCAGTGGTGAGGGTTCATTGGCATTAAGGACATGTACAAACATGTACATGTACATCTACATGTGTTTGAAGCACTAGTTGTGAGGTCTTGTTGTTATAGTTACAATTCAAAGTACTTGATGAGGTTTGTAGACTCAACTGTAACCTCTCTCACTGTTACTTATTATTTACATAATATTAACATATAATAGATAATACTGGGAGAGAAACATGAGGTCATGGCCATAGTAAAGTAAGCTGGTATACTACTGGCACTATCCTGGAATCATAAAATCTACATTAATTAGCAAGTGAGAGACTAATGAATAACAATATTTACCACAGCGACCTAGTCTTATACTAATGAACATCATTAGATTCAGTACTTCCCATAATGGGCTAGGAAGCCTAAGATAGCTACATTAGTACGCCTTAACTAGTGAACATACCACAGAAACCTAGGATAGTAGTAAGCTCTAGACTAGTGAACATTGGTACTTACCACAGCGACCTAGTCTTATACTATTGAACATCATTAGATTCAGTACTTCCCACAATGGGCTAGGAAGCCTAGGATAGCTACATTAGTACGTCTTAACTAGTGAACATACCACAGAAACCTAGGATAGTTATTATTAGTAAGCTCTAGACTAGTGAACATCGGTACTTACCACAGCGACCTATATTAATGAACATCATTAGATTCAGTACTTCCCACAATGGGCTAGGAAGTCTAAGATAGTTACATTAGTACGTCTTAACTAGTGAACATACCATAGTAACTTAGGATAGTTATTATTAGTAAGATAGGTATAAATAGTAAACTTAATAACAATGAACATCAGTACATTATATAAATCTCTCAGACACCTCTCATTATAACACTATGTACATTAATTGGGACAGCAATAATTAAGTGGTTTGTTAAAATGACCTTACAATAAAGACTACAGTTATCATTACTCTAACAGCTGGTCTAATTAAAAATATTAATGAGTCTATTAATAATAACATATCAACTCATACTTAACTTCATTTCAGACTTACAAGAGACGGTTGGCATGGCAACTCTTTCTTTTCTTCTCTCCACCAGAATTCTTCTTTAGGAGTTTGAGGTCGCCTGTCTCGTCTTGTGGGTGGGGCAGTACGAAATCTATGAATGTATCTAGCTAGAGTGGGTTGCTCGGTTTCCATGGAGATGACATTTCTGGGTGTGGTTTCTAATATGAGATTGGGCCATGATTCATCGTATGAACTAGTAGAGTCGACTGATTTGTTTGGATGAGATTGGGTGGGTGTGGCTAGGGAGAGTTTTGGGGTTGTAATAGAAGGAGGTGGGTTGAGTATTGAAGGATTGTTAAACATTAGATATTGAGGAGTTGAACAAAATGGAGAGTCACTAATAAAAGAGATAACAATAATACAATTCTAATACTTTAATAAACTCACTTCGACTCCAAGGGAAGTGAGGCCATCTTTTTCAGTTTCCCGCGACAGCTTTCCTACTGAGCATGCTCAGTAAACTTGAAGCATGGCTGCAAAAAAATCTAGTACAAGTAAAGGACCAGAACAGAACGAAGCAGCTATTATTGCTACGTTTCAACAGATGAGAAGAGACCAGAGAAAGATGATTAGCAAAATATCAGAGCTAGATAATGATAAGAACGAACATCGGTAAGTTTTAATAAATCTTAAGCCACACCCACTTAATTACTACAGGATAGTCATTCAAACTCTAAAAGATGCATCTCCAGATCGGAGATGTTTCAGATGTGTGGGTGGAGTTTTGATTGAGAGAACAGTCAAAGATGTCCTGCCATCACTAGAAGACCATTTTGAACAAGTAGGTGTGGTTAACACTGGATCCACCAATCACTTTGTTTATAGTTATCAATAGCAATTGAGAAGTTGAAAGAGCAAGTTGAAGAAAAAGGGAGAGAGCTAACTGCTTATAGAGAGAAGTATAATATACGTTTCCGTGGTGAAGTTGAGACTGAGAAAAAATCAGAAGACTCAAAAGATAGCAGTGAATCTAGCCAAGGAATTCTAGTGACCTAACTTAATAATATAATATAATATAATGATGTCATTATGTATTCATTTCATCTTCCTCTGTTCTTAATGACATGGGTTGATAATCTGGTAACCATAGCGACACTTTACGTCTCAATTCAGCTCTTCTTAACTCTTTCTTCTTATCCTCAAGGGACAAAGGGATGTACCCTCGCCAGCATTTAAAAATAACACATAGCAAATGACTAAATGATGGACAAAAAGAACAACGTTTATATTACAATAACTAGATTAGATTATTACTAACTTGGTTATTACTCATAAAACCAACCAATTATTAAATTTCAACTTACTTCTCATAATGTTTCCTTGCTCTTCGTTCTTTTTCCCAATAAATAATTCTTTCTTCTCTTGTTACTCTCTCCCATCCTCTAAACAATTTATGTAAGAGAAGTAACTTTTGTTGTTCTGAGGCATAGCACAGTAGTTCATATTGATATGTCATATACTAATAAAAAGAGTAAAACCCTGTTATTATAGCATTATAATTAACTTACCTCTCTCCAAGCATTAAATGTGTGTAATAGTAATTTTTGACACACAAATCCTTTGACTTTAGTCTCCCTCACTCGCTCTATCTCCTTCACCCTCCCACTCCACACACTCCACACAGTCGCCATTACATGTCGATCATGAGACAACACTGCTAACTGCCACGCCTCCTTCATATTAGCAGTAAATCTCAGCCAAGGTTTGATCCCCCAGTGACAAAGGAGGTACCTCCGATAGCAAACTTGAGCTTTTTGGGTCAGAGCAGCTAAATGCTCAACTCTAGCTTGTCTCTGTCTCTCTCTTTCTTGAGCAAGTCGTTTTTCTTCTTTTCTCTTTTGCATTTCAACAACTTTTGCTTCTCTCTCTTCTTTTTTCTTCTGTTCTTCTTTGGCTTCTAATTGTTGCTATAAATAAATATACATCTAATAGTACATGTAATAGGAGACAATGCATGTACCAAATGCTCTTGTTCCTTTTTCATTTTTCTTTCCTCTCGTGCTAATTTTCTCTGAGCTATTAAAGCAGTTCTTTCTTCCATACCTAATATAATAACATTGTCATATAGTTGTTAATGACTAGTACCAATACCTTTTAGTATAACTGGTCTAGTGAGTTTGGTAACTGGTTTTTCTAATAACTCTTTCATGTACTTAAGACTAGACTGCCCATTAACAGAGTGGTCACTGACAGTCGGTAGTACATTGATCATTTGATTCTTAGTAACAGGGACAGGTGTCTTAATATTAGTGAGGTGGTTCTTGTTAAATGAAGTATCAATTAACTTGTCTTCAGTTGTGGGAACATTGGTTAACTGATCAAAAGAATTCTCTTTAACGCAATCTCCTTTAAATGAGCCTTCACTAACACAGTGACTATTGTGTAGATTATTTGATGCTTGTCTAGATCCTTTTTCTAACAACATATCCTGTTAATAAAAACACTTCAATATATTGTAATGACATATTCTATTCTTACCACATGTGAGCGAGCAGTTGACCACACCCCTTTAGAATTAAGTCTGACATATGGTCCCTTATCTGTCTGTATGGCTATCTCTTTCTTTTGTTTAATTATTTTTCTCTCATCAATCTTTTCTTCTTGCTTATCTGGAAGCTTTCTTTCTTTCTCTGTAATAGCTTGTAAGAAAGAAATGAGTCGTTCTTTATGTATGTGTTCACTGTGGAGATTAGTAGCTATGACCACACCCCTCCAAGCTGTAAAGCACTTCCTTATAAGGCATGTTCTATAATGATGATGTGCAATTGATAGTTGCCTAGAGAGAGAGAGAGAGATTGAGACTCAGACATCACAGATATCTTACTTACCTTCTCTCTTTCCTTAATCGTTCAGCATCTTCCAGAGCTAATCTCTTCGCTTGAGTCTCTTTAACCACACCCCTCCAAGCTCTCCAACATCTGAGTAGAAGTCGCCAGTTCCCTATCACTTCAGCTTTCGTTGCCATAGCAATACATTGTTGTACCAGAGCTTGCCAGGAAATGAAACAACGGTGCAATAACTATAAACAACAGCATTGTTTTATGTCATAATATACTATGTCATATACTAGTGTGTAATATAGTCATTGGAGGGTGACAGGACCCCTTAGCAACTGGACTAGGGGCCATAGACCTGTAACTTTTACCATATAAAATAATGAATGTCTATATGATATATGCATTTGATGTTATAGCTCCAATAGAGTAAGTAAACATATGATAAGTACCTGGAGGCTGGCTTTAGTTTCTTGTGCCTCAGCATCAACTAACTGCTTTAATAAAGCCATCCTTGTGATATGACGTGATGTACCATCTCTCTTAGTCAGTTGCTTGTCTTGTGTAAATTTACTATCTTCTTTAGAACTTGAGACTTCTTCTTTTTCAGTCTCACTGTCCAGTACTTGTTTTATAATTCTAAAAGGGAATATCCAACTTTAAATAACTAAAGACTTTATCATTACTGTTATATAGTCTAAACTCAAATTTAATAGTCTCAGTTCATGTATTACAATTTGATGCTCTGATGTTCCTGTTATTCCAATCTCATACTCTCATTTTTCCATACCTCTCTCTTTCTTTCTGTTCCTGCACCTGACGTCTAATAGCTATCATGTGACGTCGTATTTCTAACTCCTCCCTTTTCTCTTTGACTCTCTTCTGTTCCTCTTCCTTCTTTATCATAAGACGAGCTCTCTGACGTACTTCATATTTTCGTTGTTCTTCTTTTAATGCTGACTTATGAGCACGATCTCTATCATGACGTCGTCTCTGAACTTCTTTGTGTCTCATTTCCATACTTATTAAAGGGTTATCCCCTTTCCTTTCCCTTACAGTTTCTGATACATTAATTTTTGTATCTAACAATCCGTTTAAAACAATGTTCACATTGTCTCTCACTTGCCCATTGTCCCATTCTAACTTAGTTACATAATCAGGTCTCTCAAGTTCTGAGCAGCAGGTATTATGTGAAGGTAAGTGGTGGGTGTGGTCTTTGCGATCATTTAATTCGAGTATTGAAGGTTTCATTACATCTACTGTCCTTTTATTAAATGTACTATAAGTGATCGGGTTCCCATGGCAACTATGAAGTTCAGTGGTTGGGTTGAAAATGGGTGTGGTCAATGTCTCTTGTTGTATCTGTGCTAGCCATGTTTCCACCAAAGCAGCAGCTAATAAAGGAACAACATATTGTTATCACTAATATTGCAGGTCCTACCTTCTGTTAGGGACGAGTTCTCTTGTAAATGAAGACCACTACGTTTCATAATTCCCGCCACATTAACTGACTGCTCCAGTGCTGCTAAGCAGGAGGAAATCACTTAATTTCATAATGGGCGTGGCCTGCCATTAATTATTATAATTATAACATTTTTAATGAATAATAAACAGTAATAAACATAATACATGCTCAGTTAGGATTATTGAAAGCAGTTAGGATTACTTGCTTGCAAATGCAACTCTTCAGGCAATCCTTCATATTCCTTTCCTACAAGAATACATAAATAAACATAATAAATCCAGTAAGAATTGTTATTGTCAATATCATAATGATATAAAGGTAATTAGCTACATTATGCTGCATGTGTTTGATAAAAAGATTGTAGATTCTCTACATATGGGAGTGTACTAAGATGATACAGCCAATAGAGATCTACAATCAACTGAACAATAATGGAGAAAACTAATATGAAACAAATTACATATTTTATAGAATTCATTTCACACTGGTCTCCAGGTGATCAGGAAGATATCCGTGAGTTTCTTACTAAGTTCTTCTTCAAATTAAAGAGAGGTATTTATAGTCAATATTAGTGCTTTTGATATATTAATTTATCTTAAGTGACACCAGTGTGCACAAATTAACTGATACTACAATAACTACTAGTAAAAATACATACGCGTACATAAAACATGTGTTTAACATAATAGAGTTGAATGTCTAAAATGTGGATTGTCCAGATCTTTTGAAAGTAACCAAACAAATCTACAAGTAGTTGTGCAGGTATGACATAAACAATTACTATTAACAATGCGTAAACATATTCAATTGTTATAAGTATATAAACTCCCACTGAATCATATTCCAGTACATAAGAGGCTAAGGGGGGGGGGGGGGGGGGGCTGGAGTGGCTAGTGCCCCTCCCAATATTTAGAAAGAGGGGGCTCAGCTCCCCCAAATTTTTATTGCTTGCTACTTACCCCACAAAAAGAATCTAAGTTAATTTTATTGGTGTTGATGAAACTGTCAAAAGTTTTGACATATTTGCAGGCCACAATGATGGAAAAACAGCTTAACAATTGTCTGGTCCTTCATGTACACAAATGCATAACTAATGAGTGTGATCTTGTTGAAATAACTAAGGAATTTGTTATGGTAAATGATGAGTAAAGGAAATACTTTGGTACATTTTAAATTAATGTTGGTAATACTGATTGTGATTACATCAAACATACTTTCTGCATTATGGGTACATTCTGTCTGCATATTCATCACATAGTTATGGTGTGAGCCCCCCCAAAATATAAGTACCTCATCTGCATGTGGTATGCTAAATAATATTGATGATTTTAATAATGAGGAAGACACTTTCATAGAAGTATAGTCCTTTTATAAGCAATAAATAATTATTTTTATTATAATAAATAAATTCACTAGTAAGATCACCACAGTTTGTACCAGTGTCTTAACACATTCAGTGGTAGTGTCATAAACTTATTATTCATGGTCAAGATATTGAAGATCACAAAGCATCCATAAAAGTTAGATGATATATAGAGTGTGTCTTTTTGAACCATTATGAAAGTGATAGCATATCATATGATTTAATATAAATATACAATTAACTATGTGTGATTTTCCCGAAGCTCGAAACCCAGTACGGCTGGTTTGAAGTTAGGGCGACGTTCCAGCCAGGATTACCTCGTCTTCAGACGAGGGTTACCAAGCCAGGTGGCGGTCCTAGCTAGCAATAGCAGGGAATCCTGGAGCCTAAGTGGAAGCCTGTGTGGGAAATGAGTCACGAAAGATCGTTTGGGCAACACACAGGGTTTTTTTTTGAAATTATAATTCTATTTAAGTATAAACAAATCTAATTATCTATTTATAAATCTATTTTAAGAGTATTAAAGAATAGTCAATAAGGATGTTCAGGAGGTGAGTCAGTTGGATCATATGAGTAACACAACTACACCTTTTTAAGAAAGTAAAATGTTGAGCTGGCAGGTCTAGGAGCAATAAATTATTTACAAAGTGTCATATGCAGAATATGTGTCAACAATTCTAAAATATTTTCTTTGCAATAACTTGAGTAATAAATATAATCTTTAAACTATTAAACTGTCTTCTTGTTGCTGTTGCTGTTTGATTCCTAGTTCTATTAAAAGAGTATCCTCTAACTTGAGATAATCATCGTATTCCTACCAAAGCAATAGAAATGGACTCATACTTAATTATATTTTCAGACCCAAACTCACTAATTTAGCTTTCTCTTCCCAACCACTATCTTTGTTCTGTTGAGGTGTCTCCTATAATTACCACATAATAATTATACTTCGTTGACTAATATAACCTCTGTAGCAGATATTGCTTTAGCTTCATCCAGTAATTTCTTCTCTTCACTACGCATACAATTTCTTTCAGCAACAAATTCTAATCGCTTGACTTCTCTCTCAAAGAATGACTCCATAATGGACAACTAGAGAGAGAGAGAATAATCTCTAATTTAAACACTATATCTCTACCTCATTGCTGGAGGGATGACATAGACTCCATGGCACTTCTAATATATGTAATGTACCACCACTGTCACCCACTGCTAACATTGATTGACGACCTCCAACAATTAAGAGCTAACAAATAGAGTTAGTACAGCTTACTAGAGAGACACCATGGGATAATAGAAGTGATTGAGAGAGAGGAAATATTTTGGGCCAATGACGGTACATGAGATCTAGAGAATGTTTGAATACATGTAATAATAAATGTATTTATTCATTACCTATCCATGAGATCCCAGACGTCAATATTCCCATTTTGTTTGCAGATAAAAAATACCCCTATAATAATGATGTTATAATTACATCAAATGACTCTAATCATAAGGACCTGGTCGAGTGAGTGACCATGTCCCTCCTGTCAACGTCACAGTAGAGTTTCCAGATTTGAGAAGAGCGTTTTAACCATTTTGTAGTCGTTTATGATAATCTCGTTATTTGTGTCGGTGGGACACAAATTGGAATGGCTAGACTTTCTTTATTTTGTTTCCTATCTCAAACTTGCTGTAACATTGATCAAATATGTACCACAGGTACATGTAATATTAATAACTAGTAATAAACTGTCATTATTTGTGTAGGCGTACATGAACTTTCGGCGTAAAAGTACTGTTGGATAGAGCACAGGCAATGTACTATTGGATTTTACTGGTGGAACATTGAGTATCTTACAAATGTTTCTTATCTCTTATAACTATGGTAACTATTTGTCTATCATATTGGTCTATCTATCCATTAATATCTTCTGTATATCTATCCTCATCCTTTTATTCATCCATTCAGATGACTAGAAGTCTATTTTTGGAGATCCTACTAAATTTGGTCTAGGTACCTTTTCCATATGTTTTGATCTTCTTTTTATGACACAACATTATATTCTCTATCGCCATCCGCCAGCTTCAAAAGAAGGGTACAGTAAAATTGATTCCAAATGGAATTCCACAAACCCAGAGACTAGACCATTACTAGGAGATGACTCAGATGATTTTACTCCATCTTTCTTTACAAAGTCAAAGCTCAAGTTGCATTGCTTCTAGTTAAGTTAAAGTTGAGATCATCAGTACCTGATGTTGGACCATATTCTCCTTAACTTAGTATGCATAGGAGGCTGAAAGGGGGGGGGGGGGCTGGAGGGGCTAGAGCCCTCCACCCCCAAATTTAGAAAGAGGGGGCCCAGCCCCCACCAAATTTTTATTGCTTGCTACTTACCCCACAAAAAGAATCTAAGTTAATCTTATTGGTGTTGATGAAACTGTCAAAAGTTTTGACATATTTGCAGGCCACAATAACGGAAAAACGGCTTAACAATTGTCTGGTCCTTCATGTACACAAATGCATAACTAATAAGTCTGATCTTGTTGAAATAGCTAAGAAATTTGTTATGGTAAATGATGAGTAAAGGAAATACTTTGGTACATTTTAAATTAATGTTGGTAATACTGATTGTGATTATATCAAACATACTTTCTGCATTATGGGTACATTCTGTCTGCATATTCATCACATAGTTATGGTGTGAGGCCCCCCAAAATATAAGTGCCTCATCTGCCTATGCAGTAGAACCATTAAATGTCCCTATGAAGTCACTCAATGTTTGGAATGAGGAAATATTCCCTAAAGTAAGTCTTAGGTGAATACACTACAACAGCTGCTATTAAAGAAGACATACAGAGAGATATGGATCATCTATATACCTTATTAGATCAATGTACAGATGAAGATATCCTGAAACAAATAAGAAAGAATATAAGAGTAGCATTAAATTTTGTTGAAGTCAATAATAGAAATATCATCTAAATTTAACAGGATATCAAATGAACCTTACCAGCAAACAAAGCACTATCTCCACAAAACCATTCTTCTCAACTCAAAAACATCATAAAAATCCTTCAACAAAAAGCAGAACAGGAATAGAAAATATTTTGAGTTAGTAGAAGTATGTCATGCACACATTTGGTACCAAAGGAACAGCCGAGGGACAGTTTAAAAATCCAAGAGACATTGCTATTGACAGACAAGGGTTAGTGTATGTGACTGATATAAATAATCATCGTATCCAAACCTTCACATCTGAGGGTCAGTTTTTGTCTCAATTTGGTACTGAACAGCTTAGTAAATCAGTAGGGATTATAATAGATGATAACAATCTAATGTACATTACAGAGTGGGGTAATCATTGTATCTCTATCTTCACTACTGATGGTCAGTTTGTATGTTCTTTTGGAGGACAAGGTAGCAGTGTGGGTCAGTTTAAATCTCCATATGGAATAACATTTGACAGAGAAGGATATTTGTATGTTTGTGATTATTGTAATAACAGACTAGTAGTGTATTGAGATAATAATACAGTGTGATAGTTTGTATGTACTTTATGAAAATATATATATTATTTTTGTTGATGTTAAGACATTTAAATCACCTACTTCTTATATAATGGGAACATTTGTAAATTTGCTCTTCAACAAGTGATCACATAATCACATAATTTACATATCATAATACTGTACACTGTCTTAATATTAAATAACCTTTTAAGAGAGAGGGTATCCTTTAATTAACTTAATAAATTTGTGCCTATTATTTCATAGAGATATAATGTTCTACTATATATTTTAACTTGTTTGTTTTCTCTAGAGATGTGATAGTTGTCATCTCCTTGGAACTACTGTTGGTTGTTGTCACAACAGCTTTTCCTATAATTTCCATTACATATAAATTAACATTATTATACTCTTTTATTCTCATATAGTGATATATTAAGAACGTACTAACTATATGTATATTCTTTAGTAAATGTCATATACTTAATTTGTACATGTACCATGCCTATACATTGTACATGTACACATACCATATTAACCATAGTACCATACCCATAATTATATTGTACACGTACATATACCATATCCATATATTGTATTGTACATGTACATATACCATACCCATATATTGTATTGTACATGTATATATACCATACCCCTATATTGTATTGTACATGTACATATACCATACTCATATATTATACATGTACACGTAGTTCTGATATTATCTTGATGTAAGTTATACCAAATGATATTATTCCTAAAGACATTGTGTCTTGAAATTCTATAGGGACCATGACCACATCCTACTAAACGTCTCCAATAGGATCATCATAAGAACAACAGCAAAGTAATGGTGGATTTGAAGGAATAATAGTATTCCTAATTATTAAACTGATACAGAGTTCTGTGTTAAGCATTGTGAGACCAAGTGAAGATATTTGGACAGCCTTCAACCAATGTAATTGTTTACTATATTGAGCTCAAGAAATATTCAGAAGTCTAGTTTTGTCTCAAATGGACAATTGTAAAAGTAATCCATTGAACATCAGACTGTCTATATCTACTTCAAAGTAATAGTTGTTTCTACCATTATAGACTTGCTAAGACGTTTCTTAGATGTTGTAGGGCTTCCAGTTCATTGGGGAGTATAAAATTGCTAGTCATATTTTGAAATTTAGATAGAATATCTTGTAACAATTCATTAACTAGTAATCAGGTTTTTTACAGCTTCCTATAAAATTAATTATTTAATTATTTTGAGTCAAACTGTTATAATTATATTAATATTAAAACAGAAATCCCAATAAAGTGATTAGTGTTTTTTGTACATCATGACCTGAAATAACACATAATAATATTATTTGCATATCTTTATAGTTATAATTATCAGCATTATTGAAATTCTTCCAGTCATTCTCAATGTAAATGGAGTATACCAATTAATCAGCTAATAGCTTGGGATGTGATATAGTCTCAGTTAAGAGTTAAGGTTTTTAGGATTAAGGTTTAGGGTTTTCAGGGTTTAGGGTTTAGGTTTTTGGAGTTTAGGAGTGGATGTCTACAGTCTAGAGATGAGACTAGATGTGATCAGATAGTCTAGATTGTTCAGATAAGAGTAAAATCTAAAGTGACCTCAAAACAGATATATGTATTGTAGACAGTACAATAATTTGAGCAGTCTACACCACCAAGTATTGGCCCCGTTGCAGTTATTTAATTACTGAAACAATTGATAATCAAAAAGCACACACTCTACTACTATAAAACTGCTAGTAATAATAATATCTAGTCAGTTCATAGAGTAAAATCTAAAATGACCTCAATACAGATGTACTGTAGACAGTATAATCATTTAAACAGTCTACACCAACATGTCCAAAATCTTTAAGCTAATAAAAATTATTGAGTATTGCCCCTTTGTGTACTTTAATAGTTGAAGTTCTTTGAATTTACTAAAACAACTGATAATAAGAAAGCAAACGCTATACTGCTATGAAACTACTAGTAATAAAAATATCTAGTCAATCCATAGTTATAAGATTGGCTACCAGTTACTGGTTGGTATTAGTGGTGCCATCCATGAAGTCTTGGAACTCTTTCATCACAATGTCTCTCATATCATGAAATGTGTAATCACTGTCAGGCAAGAACTCATCAATCACTGAAGTATCTGCTACATAGTCAAAGTAGGGCCATTCAGTGAAGTCATTTTTACCATACCGATAACACTGAACGGTAGCACAGTAGTCATCTGTAGAGTTCCATAGTTGATGGGTCTGAAACCAATTGGGTGAGAGCCATGTAACATCATTCTTTTTAACATCAAATGTCTGCAGAGGAATAGCATCTAGCGTATCTGTGTGCTTGTTGAAGATTTTGATGGTCAGTCCACCATGAAGCACCTTGATTACTGCATAAGAATTACCATGATTATGAATAGGGCTCCCATGACCAATTGGCCAGATCTCCAGAACGTAAGGTACACCAGGAGAGCTACCACGGTTCTGCCCTAGTGTAACGCGCAGGTATGTCTGGTCAAAGGATCCAAATTCACCTGTTTTTGATTGCAATTTCTGATAGAGTTTACCATCCGTAAGACTGTAACGGATTGCATCAGAGAGCCTGTATTTATCAGGGGAAGGAGACCAGTCTAGGTCAACATCTGGTGCAGTGACGTTTGTGTACAGCTCCAAGCAGTATGAAGGTAGACTGGCAGAAAAGGTGTAATTATCACTGTCCAGCTCAAAGAGGTTAACCCGAGAACTGTCCAGTACAAAGGGGGACCAATTGCATACCAACGGATTTTTGTCAAAGGCAACTTCGCGTTCAATATCAATCATAGATTTGCTCAATTCCTGCGCTTCTTTATTGAGCGCTTCACCCGACAATTTAGGATATAATTTTGCCAGTGCAGTTCCGCGATAACCCTGGCTTTTGATACGATCTGCATACTTACGAATCATAATGTTTAGTGGTTCAATATCGTATTGTTCGATTTTCCTGCGTATTTCAGGGCTGAAAAGGTATTTCATCTTTTCCCTGACGTCCTCTTTATTTTTGGCACCTTTGAGAAAATCAAATGTCATCAATGTCGTCTCTGTCATGCGATATCCTTTGCCATATTTGATAGTGAGGAGATCACGATTGTAGCTGAACCAATAAGAGATCTTACGATTTTCTTCGTATCCAACCAGCTCGTTATGGACTATTCCTGTTACTTTTACCAATTCTTTAACCTCGTTATCCATGCACATCGAGAAGAAAGCCTTGTCCTTCTCCACAGTCAATGATATCCATTGATCAGCTCCTGGTTCACCAGGTTCCAATTTTGGGCGGACAACAATGTAGAAGGGTGTGTTGCGCTGGATTGAGAAGACCAGAGTGCCCTGTCCGGTCACTGGAAAGTCTTTCGTCCAGTTAGGAGTACGATTGTTGCTGATCAAGGCCTGAGTGGTGTAGAGAGGCTTGCTACATTTCTCCATGCCAAAGTATATATAGTTCCGGCAGTTGATTTCTCAAAGAGCCTTATACATGTACAAGTGGAGATCTGCCTCTCTCTGGTCATTTATATAGTCAGCAGATTGACCTCCATTCACATATCAATGGCTCCATTAACAGGGCTGGGTCAAGTGGTTAGGTAAGTCAGGCTAGTCAGGCCATAGATAATTAAACAATTGCAAGGTTAACTAGTGGTGTTTATTGTTAACAAAAGCCTCATTTTCTAAATTTATTTATCCTATTATCTGTGGTCAGGCCACTCAGGCAATACCTGACGTCGACCAATGCTTTGGTGTGGACGTTGCATGGCAACAATTTCACATATATTGTATGCATGTACAGTTCATAGAAATGTATTAACCACAGAATAGCTTAGCTCAGCTGTTTTGTGGTTTGTACTATATACATAATCCATATTTTAAGTTAAGTATGATTTATGTAACATGAACTACAAAATAGCTGAGCTAGGACTTACAGTTAATTGCTTATGTCACATAGTTTCTAACATTATCAGCTGCTAGTACAGACTTATCTGAAATTTTAAATTACATTGATGACATTGCAAATCAATTAGTAGGATATTCAGAACTGTGCTATTTGATTTAAAATTTTAATAAATTCAAATAGCAATTATCATTACTGTGATATCTGTCACATTCACTATATCAATTATTATAACAATGATAAGCAATGACTTGTGCATTAATTTTGTGTATATATCATAAATGTTGGACTTAACAATCACTACTCTCTAACCCTCGCTCTCACCATGACCATAAGGTCATTTGGTCCACTAAAATTTGCTTGCTCGAGGCTGCTCAGAAGATCTACCTCGTCAAGAAACAAATGCACTAGTGGAAGGATTCATATTGTCAAGAGATCAATCTCATCTAGAATCTATACACAATTCAGAGAAAGGTGGCAACATCAGGAATGAAGAACATCAAATGAAATTTAAAGGAAACGAGAAGTGAAACATGGAAATAAAATTGGCTTAACAATCAGATCTTTATCCCTAGACTTTAAACTGGGACTACTTAACTCTTGATACATATGATGTCAGTAGTCTTCCCTAACATGATTTACTTATAATCAACTTACCATTTCAAATCGGTAGATTTTAAAGTGTACATTAAAGCATGTTAGAGAAGACTAATGACTGTGCATCATACACACTCAAGAGTTTAGAGGTCCTAGTTTAACGTACAGAGATAAATATGTAATAATCATTATTTCATACTATAATTCATTAAAAAGTGTTAGCATTGTGTCTTTTCAATTGAGGCCTTTGTTACCATAGTTTCATCAATAGGATATACTGAGTTACCACAATGTCAAACTGGTGTAACTCAATATATATGATACTATTTTAACTAAACTAACCAGTAATTAGATAATTTAGTTGAAATAGTATCTATCTCTTTCTCATGGCTTCAATTATTACAGGTAAAAACTACAAAGACTACATTTTGACAGCTGCTCTACCTATTGAGTTACACTAGTTTGGCGGCCCTGGTATATTGATGAAACTATGATAACAAAAGCTTCAATTGAAATGACATAATGCTTAAGTGAAGTCATGCACACTTCAAAGGCTTCATATTGTCAGGGGATTTACTTAGCTATATACATGATGGAATACAGTTATAGATCATAACAGATCTCAGTGGTAATTAACAACACCTGTAATAACAGTTATTACTAAACTATCCAGCTAAAGAGCCTCCTCTCCTTTTACCTCTCAAGTTATAAGCACTACTTTACCTTAGTCATAGTAATAGTTGTCTACTATATATCTACTAGAGATAGCTGTATATCTTTGCCTTATAGTGTGACAGATACTGATAATTTATCTCTTAAAGGGCACACCCTTATAAAAATAACTATGAAGTGTTGATCGTGTGAAATTTGATCTTTAGCAAGCCTAAAAGTTATTAGAATGTACAGGTTAGCTATGGCATCATCTGTACTACTATCACTATCAGAATGACTTAATGAATTATAGTATGTCCGAGTTGAGAAGAGCCACCCAGACATGTAAATAACTTTGCCGTTTTACGTGCTATCCGCATGGAACTTGCACCAATCGATTCAGCTTGCAAACCCGCATTTTATATATAAAATTTGGCTCTCTAGTGCTACGAGAAAGTAGCAAACTAAACAACTCCTTACATTCCATGCATGTAACACCTTTTTTTTAATAAGGGGCTCTTCTCAACTCGGACATACTATAGACATACCAGTAGTAGCTAGTATGACTACCAGTAAAGATAGAAGGAAAGTCATTGTAACTATTGTACTATTCTACTATAGGCTAGTAGACTAGTATCATGTACCTGATATATACTCATTGAGGTCATTACATAAGAGATAGAAGATTGAATAGTTAGAAGGATTACACTAATATTAACCACAACTGTCCTTTCTCAGACAGACCTGCTTCAAAGTCTCCAATATGTCCACCCCTTTCTGGACTTTAAAGGATAGGTTCCACCCATGAAGTACTCCAATGACAACCATGACTGTCCTATCTTAACCTCTTAAAGAAAATAGACTTACTCAAAATTAACCATGTTTACATTATCAATATATCTTATAATATGTACTGATTTATACAGTCAATATGTCATTAACAAAGTATGTGTGTTGTTGATATATTATACATGAATAATAAATATGAACCCATCAAATACTATTGACAATGTACTACCAGTATATGGTTACCTCAAGCTATTATCCAACATCAATCATGGCTTCCTTATTCAGCATTTAAAAGACAAGCGTTTCTATATCAACTATGACTCTCACCTTGAAAGATAAGATTTATCACTAATATACATATATATATAACTAATCAACATTAAAGTTAACTATCTAGGACATACCAACAGTCCCTAATATCAACCATGACTGTCTATTCTCTATCTCTTTAAAGGAAATAGACTGACTATCTCAAATGTAACTTGTTTTCATATCAACATGTACTATTTATAGAGTCATTCAATAACACCATTTATCAATTAATCTATCCATTTACTCTTATCATTCAAAAGACAATACCCAGCCTTAAATAAAATCGATCACTACATCAAAGTTAATTATCTAACAAAGCATAATCACAAATATTGAGAGTATGCTGGTAACCATCTCAGAGGTCATGATGCATTGCAGACGCTGACCCACAACACAACAGTAGTAGTACGTCGTGCGTCTTTCACCCATTTATTACTTCTGTGGATGCTGCTTTAGGCTGCAAAGCAAATGTCATCATGAAAAGAATAAGTGAGAGATTGTCCTTTAAGTGGAATAAATCATATAGTGAGGTAATGGGTTGGATACAATCTAGACTATCTTTCTTGTTGATTTGTATAATAGACTTGTGTTTAAAAGGTTCTAGAGTGAAATGGAGGAGTGGTATAGATATGGAGGATGGTGCAGGCCTTCCTCTCTTGGAACTTTAAGATATTAATTTGACTTCTATTAATTATTTATTTACTAATTTATTTATTAATTACTCTAAAAACGTAAAATAAATATATATATATAATTAGTAGTGTTGTTCTAGTTTGCTCAAATGGGACCAGTTTTATTCTTGGCCCTTAGTTTTAGTTATTTAAACAGGCTTTTGTTCACCGATGTCGGTAATTATTTCAGAGTAGTCGTTAATGAGATTCATAGTAATTCACTGTCGTGCCCCACAAGAGC
Organism: Xestospongia muta; assembly: GCA_963693285.1. Classification (NCBI taxonomy): domain Eukaryota; kingdom Metazoa; phylum Porifera; class Demospongiae; order Haplosclerida; family Petrosiidae; genus Xestospongia; species Xestospongia muta. The sequence goes on from OY848918.1 coordinate 3,440,353, forward strand.
ATGAAGACAAAATCGTAAGTACATATAAAAGGAAACCAAAACAGTCTTGGTTGCCAGTGTGTTGTGGGCCAGCGTCTGCAATGCATCATGACCTCTGAGATGGTTACCAGCATACTCTTCGGAGTATCCGAAAGGCGGACTAGGATACGGCTGGTAGTCTCCCTTTAAACGAGATGAGGCTTGGTGTATTGTAGTCCCGGTTTAGTAATGGCGATGATTTTCCCGAAGCTCGAAACCCAGTACGGCTGGTTTGAAGTTAGGGCGAAGTTCCAGCCAGGATTACCTCGTCTTCGGACGAGGGTTACCAAGCCAGGTGGCGGTCCTAGCTAGCAATAGCAGGGAATCCTGGAGCCTAAGTGGAAGCCTGCGTGGGAAATGAGTCACGAAAGATCGTTTGGGTAACACACAGGTTTTTTTTTGAAATTATAATTCTATTTAAGTATAAACAAATCTAATTATCTATTTGTAAATCTATTTTAAGAGTATTAAAGAATAGTCAGTAAGGATGTTCAGGAGGTGAGTCAGTTGGATCATATGAGTAACACAACTACACCTTTTTAAGAAAGTAAAATTTTTAGTACACAAAGGAAACAAAGGACTGTTTTAGCACATACAGACCAAAAATGGACCGAATTTGACAGCTAAAATTTGTCCACCCAGGCCACTGTTAGTCTTGGACCAAAATTATCGTGACAGAACTTCCCATTTAATCAAGCTCCTATTGAGTACATTATATTATTTATATATTTATGTCAGTATAAGTCAAAATAAGGCATAACAGTAAACACTCAAACAGCACTAAAAAATTAACAAAAAATTGAAAAATTAATCAACACACACACACACTACAGAGTATGTCAAAGTTAATCTTCATCATTTAATTCCACATCTTTTTCCTTCTCTTCTTCCTTTGGGACTTCAGTATCACGAAGGAAATCCTACAAAATAACATGTACATCAAATTACAATATATAATATATAATATATACGTATACATACATATATACATATATATATATATATATATATATATAAATATATAGTCCAATGATGTCATTACGACATCATTATTTACCAAGAGTTGTTGGTCACCAATAGTATCCACAATCTCTACTGCATCAAGAGATCGTTCAGATAGAGTTCTCTCACGAGCTGCCTCCTCTGAGAGAATAGGTTTTTCAACAGAGCCTTTTTCTTTATATTCCGTCATTTGTTGTTTAAACATATCCTTTTAAAACTACATGGAGTTGATATAACTTGTACATAACTCACTTCTAATGCATCTTGTCTGTCTTTATAAGCTGCCTGCTCTAATTTCTCTTGAAGTTGTAACGTGAGTTGTTTCTCTTTCAAAACATTAGCCTCATACTTTTGTAACTATAAAACAAGAAATGGACAATGTAATAGATACATGGATGACATGTAAAAGTAATAGACAAATAACAGACAGACAGAACGACAGATGGATGGACAAACAAACAGACATACAGAACAACAAATGGATGGACAAACAGACAGACGGACGAACAAACAGACAGACAGACAGATGGATGGACAGACAAACAGATGGACAGACAGACAAACTCACTTCTCTTTCTTTTTCTTCTCGATGTCTTTGTAACTGTAATCTTAGTGAGTGTTTTTTCCTCTCATTATCTAACTGGTCACCTGTTTTAATACATTCTGCCATACTGTCTTCAACATTACGTAATAACTCTTCAATAGAACTAATCTAATGGATACATAGACATGAACAATGGACGGGTGAATTAATACAATGGATGAACAGACTACTACTATATGGATGAATAGACTTGTACAATGGATGGATAAAGAACAAATGATTTGGTACAGTAAAAATTTAATGGATACATAAAGAATAAAATGGACCAATAATTTACTTTTAAATTAGTTTCTTCAACAGTTTTTAAAATTTCAGGTAACGTATTGAGCTCTTCATTAGACATTGTAATAATGTGATGAGCATTAGACATTGCACTGTACAATTGTTGAAGATGTTCGTAAGTTTCTTCTATTTTCTCTGACGTACCGACCATCTCCTGATGTATCTTATTCCATTGATGTTTAAAATGACTTAATATTTCTGACCCTGCCCCCTCATTGATATCGTAAACTAAATCTGTAACTCCTGGCAACTGTTGCCGTTGACGACGACGTTCCTGAATATTTTTGACCTAAAACAAAAATTAAATTTTGTATTGGATAAATTAATATCTAAAATCAGAGGTTAAATGGATGTATACAATCGTTGAATGGACATATATTCTTTATACATACTTTGCTTTTAGCATATTGAGAGAAAGCCTTGACATCACCTGTTAAAAGTTTTATATTACGATCCTGTTCAGCAACCATTGTAAATAGAGCATCTTTTAATTTTCCTTTAACTCCTGTTTGTTCTGTCATTTCTGGCTGAGTCCAAAAGAGATCACGTGATATCAAAGTACTATCATTAAACAAGGGGCTAACCTATTTTTGCTAAGTGCCCTGTTTAGAGTTGATTCAGTTTCACAAACAAAAGGAGGTGTGGCTACCGATTGCAGAGCTGGGGGGACTAATCTTTACTAGTTTTGTCAGTAAAACTCTCTACAATAGCTCCGTAATTATATTTAAGATAAAGATGTCCTCTTTATACGTGTACGATAAAGCAACTGAACTTTTACTCGACCTTCAAGTATACGGAGAAGGTATTTTTCCCATTGGGTTTTCTGCATAAATTTCCAAAAGTTTCCGTATATTTTTGATAAATCTGTTACCCACGTGGAAACTTGCTTTGAACTATGGCAGTGGATCCAGACAAATCCATATATGTCAGCAATCTCCCCGTGTATCCATTAGCTGAACTAGAAGAATTACTCTATGAGTTATTTCTACAGGTACAATAATAGTCATCACAATGTATATGATTATAAGTATCGTACTACAGGCAGGACCCCTGAATAAAGTTTATCTACCTTATGATAAAACTAGTGGAGATCACAAAGGGTATGCTTTTGTCGAGTTTAGAGACAGTGTGTCAGTGCCCTATACTTGTAAGTTAATGCATGGTATACAGCTTCTTGGTTTGTACATAGCAGTCAAGCCTGCTACTGTCCGTAATAATGAACTATCTTCAGATGCTGGACAAGATGACATTGCTGAGACAAGAAATGTTGGACATAATCAAGAGGACTCAACTGGTACTCCTCAAGTAGGGGAAGATACTCTGTCCACTTCACAGAGTACATCACACCCGCCTGTTCCACCCGCATATCCTCCTCCTCCTCCCTTTTCCTTTGCTCTTCCACAATCAGTGTCACCATCAATGCCACTTCCTCCTCCATTTCCTCCTCCACTTCCTCCCTCCTTACCTCCACCAATTCCACCATTTCCTCCATTCTTTCCTCCTCCAATACCTACCACAACATCTCTTAGTAACCATGTTATGTCTCCGCCTCCTTTTTGTCCGATACCTCCACCCACAACTAATTTTCAGTTATTTCAAAGTCCAATTAATAAATTGACCTCATCCAGTTCATTTTTTGCTAACACTATTCCAAAAGTACAAGAGGTCCCTGCATCAATCGATTATAATCACGGTCTTCCTAAAGAGTTGCCAAAACTCCCGCCTCTTCCACCATTGCCTCCTCTAAAAAATGAACTAACCAAGCATTAAAAATTATACAAAATTCAATATAAATCATTTTATATCTGTTTACTACAATTAATAATGTGATCGAGCAACTGTTTTGTAGTTCAATTTAAAAGGGGTATGGTTATAATATGAGATTATGAAATAGTTATGTCTTCCATTGTAATACCAAGTTCTTCATCCCCGGTTGTGATAGTACTGGGCGGAACCATTGCAATGGCATGTGCGAGAATTATAACTACTGTAACACCTGCAAGGAAAAGGGGTGTACCCCTGTTTAATGATCCAATCAAACTAACCTATAATCCAAAAAATTGTTGAGCCTGCACCTGCTATATAAAATACAGGTATACCAAGTACACCTATCACTATATATAACTCAACTGGACTGAACTCACGACCTATATGTCATGTGAACATCATGTGATATCATGCATATATCACCTGACCTAAAAGATTAATATTTTCTCCTTTCTTCTTAATACTTATAAACCAATAAGCCAAGGCACAAAATGCCATGGCTATTAGTAGAATAGGATTTGTGATACTGACAAGAGATACAATAGAGGGTTAAAAATACACTGCATGTAACTTAATGATATAATTTATGAGTTACATCATTATTACAAAGCTGATATGTCATCCATCCATTAGTAATATAAGTGTCCATTAATTATTGCACCTATATGCCTGTTTATTTATCCATGCACTATTCATTCATCCATCCATCCATCCATCCATCCATCCATCTATCCATTTATCCATCCATCCATCCATCCATCCATCCACTAATCATACATCCATCCATCCATGTATTCACCATCCATTAATTCAACCAATATTATCAATATAATAATACATACACACAATAAACAGCTAGTCCCAGGAAGACAAACAAATAATTGATGTGATACAATTTCAAATTAGTCACTAAACGACTGGTAGCATCCCCTACATTAACAGGACGACTTATGCGTCGAAAATTAAAGAACTCTCCCCATGAACGAGACCCTACAAAACATTAAATGTGCATCTTTTGTCTTCCTTCATTACCAGCTTGTTTGTTTTGTAACCATTCTTTGCCAGCTCTGAGTTTATCAGTCAATCCATCATCACTTTCTCTAATAATTCCTCCCATTGCTCCGCCTACTGTGTCTCCAGATGTAGAAATTAAAGTGAATGTATTGAAATCTGACTCTTCTTCGTCAGCCATGATGATCTATGAGTTAAATTTAAAGAAGAAAAAAGAAATCATGAACTGACTTTGTATGCTGATCAACAAATGGGCGTGCCTACCCGGTTGGGAATGATGTCATAATTAGAGGCGGAGCTGAATTAGACTTTTATTGCAGGATCAGTTGCAGTTTTGACCACAAAGTTGTGTATTTGATTACAATATTTTAGCAAGTGCAGGTGTTCAAGATGGGAACAGGCTCTTCTTCTCGTCGCAGCAAAAGAATCTACCTGGAGATAGCAGGAAGACATGCCTCAGTAAGCCGCAACAATATAATCATATATAAAAACAATACATTATATATAGATTGTATTCTCTCCACATTGTACTACGCAAGAGCTACGCGATCTTCTAACGTCTGCTGCAGGCTTCAACAGGTATAGTAATAATACTACTATTAATGAACCATCTTTGGCATATCTTGTTTAAATTAATTTTACAGAACATATATGATAATGAAATCATTTACATAATATATCCATGTTTACGTGGAATGCTGTCTCTCTCAATGGTATTCACATTTCTTGTATTTGCCACAAGGGAGCTATGTTATATTGTATGTAATTCCCCAATCTCCAGCTGTAAAGATCACACTTACAAACTCTTTCTCTCTGCTAGATGGACAGTATTCACAATCACTGACCAACATGGTTCTCTCATTTCTATTTCTCCATCAATGCCAGACAACACACCCAGGTCAGTTAACTGTTAGTCTATTATTGTTAAATAAATAATGAACTGTATACACAGCAACTTCTAGATAATCCAAAACTTGATTTTATAACTAGTATGACTAATTATAGTATTCATTATTAAGAATTACTTTATTCATAATCAAATACACAATGGAATATTATTGTTTCATCCAAAAACTATCAATGAAAATAACATTTTAACACATGAATAAACTTAATAAAGAGAGAGACACATATCATACCTAACAACAATTCCCACCTTCACATACCTCCATATAGTGCAGGTATCATGCAGACGTACTGTTAGTGTTGATTTGGCGCCTTTGATGTGTCATGACATAATCTCTTCCTCTTGCTTCCTTTTAGCACTCCATATAAGTTACAATCCACCCAAGAGAGTCACGGTAAGCAAATAACTCTGTCAATTAGTGGCATACCTTTATCATGAAAATGATATCGGTAATAGACAACTAATCATTATGATGTCATCATGTAATATTTCCTGTTGACAGATGAAACTCCCCTCTTTAATGATGTGCTGACAAAAGTCAGCGAAGAATTTTCGAAGTAAGGATTTGGAAGACCTGCTAATTAAATGTGAAATTTACAGCTGCATTATCAATATGATAACAATGATTGCTATAAATTACTATCTTAACTGGAACTTCTATAGTACACTAGTTCTATAGTATAGTATAGCATTGTAGTTCTATAGTATAGTATAGTGCAGTCGTTCTATATTGTAGTATAGTACAGTAGTTCTATAGTATAGTATAGTGCAGTCGTTCTATATTGTAGTATAGTACAGTAGTTCTATAGTATAGTATAGTACAGTAGTTCTGTAGTATAGTATAGTACAGTAGTTCTATAGTGTAGTATAGTAC